>NDGN011219186.1:0-11792 GCA_002564285.1 Tympanoctomys barrerae
TTCTTTTCTCCTTTACCACATCCCAGTTGTTCCTTCCCTTTGAACAGTTTCTTTCCCTTTCACAGTATCTATTGTACCTCTCGGATTTTATTTGCTCTTTCAGATTCTTATACTAGGGAGACAATATGATGTCTACACATGTGGGTCTGATTTACTTCACTTGTGAGTATGTTCTCTAGTTGTACCACAGCAATACATGTGCACCCCTGTTATAGCAGTACAATTTGTCATAGTGAAACATTGGAAACAACCCAAATACCCATCAACTGAGGAATAAATAAAAATGATGTGAATATTTTTATACAATGGAATATTATTCAGCTGTAAAAAAGATAAACTGGAGGCATTTATACGTAAATGGATGCACATGTAATTTATTTAACAAGCCATTTTCTCTTTCCTTACCGCCCATACTAGGCATTCCTGGTACCTTAGAGATTGAACTCTCTAATTTGACAATCCTTCCCCACAGCCATTTGACAGATGAGTAAAACTGTGGCTCAGCTGTGATCACCTATGCTTACTAAGTGACATGGTTTGGGTCTAGATGTCCCCAAAGCCTCGTTCGGTCATGTGTGGAGCTTTTTTAGAGGTGGCTTAACCTAGAGTGTTTGATTGATTTACAGTGCTAGGATTAAAGGTGCTAAAACTAAGGTGGGTGCTTACCAAACCAGCCCACTGGTTGGATTGGCACCACACTAATCCCAGTAGACTGGACACAATATAAGGGTCAGAAAGAGGCTTATCTTGCCTCCTGGCTTGCATTGCTGCCTTCTGCCTGCCATGAACTCTTTCTCTTCTCTGATGCCCCCCTGCCATGTGCCACTCTTCTTGGAGCCAGCTGGCTATGGACTGAAACCTCTACAAGCTGTGAGCCAAATAAGCTTTTCTCCCCACTTTGCTTTGGGGATTGTGTATTCTGTCTCAGGAATGAGAAAAGTAACTAAGACACCAAGCATTGCTCAGAAGTCAGTTCTCACACAGACAGCTGGACCGTGTTGGTCCATATGTTGCCTACTCCACCAGGCCAAAAGCCTCCCAGAGCAGGGGTTCTGTCTCTTGCCACCCAAATCTCCCCAGGCCTTAATTAAAGTAGGAAGGGCAAGACCTCTGTGACCTTGGTCACCTGAGGCCCTGTCTACCCTCCTTCTCCCCTCTAGCAAAATGCAAACACCCCAGGAGCCTCACCTGGGCCCACCCTTCCTGTGGGTGTTCTAGAACTCTACAGCTTCCTCCTGTGTCATCAGCCTCATCAACAACACTCAGTGCTTCATTTTTAATGGCCAGTATCTGATTAACTAACTCATGCTAGGATGTTAATAGCTTGATGAGCTGCTCCTGTATCTGGAGGGAAGCCAAGACTAGGGACACAGAGAATACTTTTTTTTTTTTTTTTTTTTTTTGGATTGCCCCTATCAGTACTTGGCAGAAATTTGATAAATATTTGAGAAATAAATCAATACCATTGGACATGAGATAATGTTTATTAAATGTTTCCTACTTAGCGTTGTACTTGGCAGGTACTTGCATTCACACAAAGGTTGATATGTGATGATGTGTGATGTGGCCCTCAGAGAAAATCATGGGAGCTGTTCTCAGGGTCACTGTCCTTCCACACAGCCAAGAACATGCCAAGGGCTGAGGGAGGTAAGCAGAGCCCTAAGGACCTTTGAGGAAGGCAGAGTGAGGGCTTAGAGCAAGAGCGGGTACAAGGAGAAGGTGGGTGAAAGATGGGAAGGAGCAGGGGAGGATGGCAGAAGGCCAGTCTCCCAAGTAGGAGAGAAAGCCTGACCCAGTTTGTCTCTGAATTCTCCTCCCTCCTGTGCCCCACCCAACCAAGACCTTCAGCTCATCAGGGGGCTTTGGGCAGACAAGGCAATCTTCAGTGAGAATCATGAGCTGAATAGGGCAATCTTGGGCAGGGACTGGGTCCATCTCCAGGTCAGTGACCCTGAACTTGCCCCAAGTCCTGGTGTCATGGGGAAACCCAGCCAGCCTGTGCTCTTGGTCCTTGGGCCTGCACAAGTAATGCAGAAATTTAGGGCTCATGTTGATAGGAACTTTTTAAAGGCTAACCAGGTGGTTCTTGTCCTCAGGTAGCTTCAACTCTCATTTGCAGGTATACATTACAGGACAGACAGAAATACTGAAGTGGACCACTTAGGGATCTATCTGTTCTTGCAGTTCAGGCCATGTGCTACCCTCTCTCTCTTTGTCTCTTTTGTACTTTGGGAGGATGACTTCCCATCTGAACTCCATCTCCTATTTTTCTCATTCTTTTCAGGTTGTGAGGGGCTCGTTCCATTGTACAGCCCCTAGTCTTATCATGGATGCTGGAGAAAGACCTAGTGTGGATATCTGGCTCTCTAGAGAACATGCAGCAGGACAGGGGTACCACATGTCTATGGCTGGTGCTGGCCTGACTGCACAGGCCCCATTCCAGAGACAGGGCTCCTCCACCTCTAATCCCCCAGCAAAGACAGCTGCTTCCTAGTGTGGTTGAAGTCTCCAGGAGGTGCAGGGAAGATCAGTTCCTAAAGAGTCTATCCCTTTCTGGGAAGAAAAAGGATACATCTTTGGCTGGAGCCCTCAGATACTCCACTCAGTCATCTACCCTGACCAAGGAAGTCAAGATCACTTCTGTTCCCTGAGCCTTGGCAGGAAGCCAACAACCTAGAGAAGATTAATCAGGACCAAGATAGTGATGTGCCATGACATCCCCCCAGAGAGCTGAGGCCAGGGGCAAATTACCCTATAACAGCAGGTTAATGAGATAAGACCCAAATTACATGAGCAAGGCATGCAAGCCCAGCAATTTGAAGGTTTCATGTTGTTTCAGAGGTGGGGAGGCCTGATCTCTAGCTCAGCACAGAGAAAATGACTTCTTGCTCCCAGGCAAGCCAAACCCACGAATTAAGCTCTTGACTGCCCATCCTCAAGCCCAATGCCAAGCACATATAAAGGCACCTGCCAATCCTCCCTACAGCCAACAGAGCCTTTGTGGGATTTTGCCTTCCTTCTCTTGCACCTAAGCTCCATCTCCACCAGTACCATGAGCCGCCAGTTCACCTGCAAGCCAGGAGCTGTCTCCAAGGGAGGCTTCAGCGGCTGTTCTGCAGTGCTCTCTGGAGGCAGCTCATCCTCTTACCGGGCAGGAGGTAAAGGGTTGAGCGGGGGCTTTGGCAGTCGGAGCCTCTACAACCTGGGGGGCGCCCGGAGCATCTCTTTCAACGTGGCCAGTGGCAGTGGAAAGAATGGAGGTTTTGGATTTAGCCGCAACCGGCCCAGTGGCTTTGCGGGCAGCATCTTTGGCAGTGTGGCTTTGGGGCCTATGTGCTCAACCGTGTGTCCACCTGGAGGCATACACCAGGTCACCGTCAATGAGAGTCTCCTGGCTCCCCTCAATGTGGAGCTGGACCCCGAGATCCAGAAGGTGCGCACCCAGGAGCGGGAACAGATCAAGGCGCTGAACAACAAGTTTGCCTCCTTCATTGACAAGGTGGGTCTTGTAGGACTAGAGGAGCCTATTAAACAGCTCCTCCTTCTCTTCTTGGAATATGAGTTTGTTAGAGCATGGAGGTGGGGTTATGCATGAAGAAGCACTTACTGTGGACAAGGGAACTAATTTCCATCATTAAGGTGCTTTGTATAAGATTTTCTGTGTTGTTTTCCCAGAAAGATAACAAAGGTAAGCTTAATTCTTACTGGCAGAGGCTTACTAGGAAATCAGCCAGAAATCTAAAGGGAAGAGATCTTGTTTTTACTCTTGAAGGCCAGCTTTGTACCACTGCTAAAATCAGGGGCCCTTAGACAACTGTGTAGTGAAGACCAGGGAGAGAGAAGCTGCTCCAGATTAGATTAGAGAAGCTTGACCTCTCCTGTCATGGCCTTGTCTGCCAGATACTTGACTGGTACATGAGGAGCCTTTCCTGTCATCATTCTGGGCCCTTTGGATTCCCAAATGTCCTTGCCATGAGTCTTTCAGCTGGCTAAGGGCTTACTGGGAGGTGGAAGAGTACTGGGGGAAAGAGGCTTCCTTAGAGCTCTGAGATCTGAATGAACTTCAGCCCTTGTCTCAACAGACCAAGTGTGTAGCTTTGTGAAGTTCACTTGTCTGAGCCTTTATCTCCTCATCTCTAAATGGAGATGGTAATATAGCTTCTGGGGCTTGTTGGGTTTAGAAAAGAAAAAGCATTTGAAGATCTTGGCGTGATGCCTGAGAAGTACTAAATACTCCCCAAAATGGTGGTTCTTGTTACTAACTTTTTATCTTTAGAAGCCAGGGAAGGGGTGCTCAAAGGAGAGGAATCATGAGCCTAGATGAGGCTGTAAGAGATCTTCTAGTCCAGCTAGACTTCTGATTTGGGTAGATAAGAAATGATTACCCCTGCTTTATGTGTCAGCAAAGATTGGAGTCCGACACTGAGCCCAACACTATTAGGAGGATGGGAAAAGATGGGCTAGAGCCTCAGTCTCCTGCCTTCAGATACAGGGAAGGAAAGTAAAGGACTCTGTTGGCTTGGGGACAGTCAAACATCAAGGACAAGTCAGCACAGGACAAAGCCTGGGTCATGGGGCCTCAGAGATGGGCCTGCCCCTGCAGATCTAGCTTTCTTATCTAGAGGATGCCCTCCAGCCTCCAGCTCAGCCTCAGAGGCTAGGGCTGCCCCTGCAGCTTCTTAGTCTTCCAGCCGTGTCACATGTGGAAGATCAAGTTTTCTCAGGATTGTAGCCTAGGGAGGGAGACTGGAGTAGACTGACTTTTAGCTATAATAGTCAGGGTTTACAAAGGGGAGATTTCCAGAGATGTGGAGAAAAGGTGGGCATAAAGACAGATCTATTCACAAATGTAGCATGCCCAGGGGGAAAGGGAAGCAGATGTAAAGCCTGGGCTTGTTCTCAGTGATTTTAGTCTCAGGAGAACAAACCCTTCAGGCAGCTAGAGAAGATGGTAGATCGGTCAGCAATTTAAATGGCTCTACTGGTGGAAATATGTACTGTGGTTTCCCAGATGTAGGTTTACTTGTGCTTTAGTGCTCATGGGCATCTATGAAGGATTTGGGATCTGTTAAATCAAACCAAGGGCTGGATGGCTTGCTAGTGGACAATCCTGTCTCAACGCTGAATCTCACACAGTGTGCTCATGCCCTGTGTTTTCTGATTTTGGAAAACAAAACCTTATTTAAAAAGTCACTGTACTCAGATAGAAAGTCAC
Organism: Tympanoctomys barrerae; assembly: GCA_002564285.1. Lineage (NCBI taxonomy): Eukaryota > Metazoa > Chordata > Mammalia > Rodentia > Octodontidae > Tympanoctomys > Tympanoctomys barrerae. The sequence goes on from NDGN011219186.1 coordinate 5,216, forward strand.
ATTTTAGACACCATGGCCTCCAGAATCAGACAAGAGAGGTACATGAAGATCAGTTCCTGTGGTGAGTTTCCTGGCTCAGAGGGAGCCCCTTCCCATCTTTGGCACATGCCATGCTTGCTCTGGTGAAGGGGAAAGGCAGGAAAGGAAGAGGTTGTGAGCAGAGATGGACTTGGGGCCTGACACTAGAACTGAAAGGATTCAAAAGCTCCAGACTCAGGCCTCACTGAGCTTGGCATGTCACGAGATGGTCACCTTTTCTAAAAAGATGGGACTGACTTGGCTCTGTCTTGGTGTTTCCAGGCAGGCTCATGCCTTGCACTGGTTTGGGCATAGTGGCTGTGATGATTGGGATGCATGAGGTACAGGGACACGTGACTAGCTCAGTTCTGGGCTCCACAATTTAATGAGCCTTAGAAAGAGGTGGCTCTGCCCCTTGCCTCAGTTTTCTCTCCATGAAGCAGGGTTAATTTCTCCTGTTCCAGGTAGCTGTATTAAGTAAGGGTTTAGGGAGATGTCAAAGGCACAGCATTTGCACAATGACCTTGAGCCAGGTGCAACTCTAGGGGCTCAACTAAAGCTGGGCTCTGGGTTCTAGGTGAGGTTCCTGGAGCAGCAAAACCAGGTGCTGGAGACCAAGTGGGAGCTGCTGCAGCAGCTGGACCTGAACAACTGCAAGAACAACCTGGAGCCCATTCTTGAGGGCTACATCAGCAACATGCGGAAGCAGCTCGAGACACTGTCTGGAGACAGAGTGAGGCTGGACTCAGAGCTGAGGAACGTACGTGATGTGGTGGAGGATTACAAGAAGAGGTGAGTGAGGACTGACTGCTGCAATTGGACACCTGTCTAAGTTCCTCTAAAGGACACTGGCATTCACTCCAGTTTAAAATTTCTGGAAGTTAGAGGTGGTGATGGTCATAACAAGTAGAATCACTGTACCAAGTGCAGAACATGCTCCCTGCTCCTGCCCTGTTTCCTTACATTCGGGCCCCATGTTTAGTTAGTTGGGAAGTGGTCAGAGGATTGTCCTCGGGTCTGGGTTAGAGACACCATGGGTAAACCTCTCACACTTGCCACAACTTCTGAGTCTTCACATGGAAGGAGAGGTTCTGTATACTTACCTCCCAGACTAGTCTGGGAAAGACTGAGGACAGAAAGGGGGAACACTCCATCATATATGATGCTTTCTTCAAGTTGGAAGGGAAGGACAGCTTGCTTCTTGCTTCCTCTGAGATTTCCCAGGGCACACTTCTCCACATGCTTCTCCTTAATTTTCTAAGGTGGATCCTTAACCTCTCTCTTCTCTTGAGCTTGGTCCATATCCCCAAGCTGGGAGGTGGTCTCCTTTCCTGGCTGGCCTCATGGCCCAGGGCTCCTTAGCTACCACTCCATGTGCTCCCTGGCATGCTTCTCCTCACTCTGGGTCTTCTCTGGGGAACAAGGGCTCTTGGTGAGAGGAATGAGGCAATGAGCCTTGGCTTTCTTACAGGTATGAAGAGGAGATCAACAGGCGGACTGCTGCAGAAAATGAGTTTGTGCTGCTCAAGAAGGTGAGGGGAGGGAAGCCCCAAGTACAGGGACTGGCTGGTGTGGGGGTGACACTGTGCTCTGGCACCACTCCCAAAGTGAGTGGATGCAGAAATAGTGAGGGAAGGTAGAAATAGTGATGAAAGGCTTGCCAAAGAAGAAATAAAAGGAAGCTAATATGAAGAGCTCCCCTGCAGCTAGGGGACCTGGCTCAGACATCACAGGTTGTCTCTGATAGTACCATGGCTAAGACTGTCTTCCCAAGAGGGGCATCCCATTACTAGTGATAGAGCAGGTTCTCAGGATGGTCTGGAGGAAATGGGCTGCATCTTTAGCTATTCCATCTTCTTCATGGGCTACCCAAGGAAAGGAGGGTGTCTATTTCCTTGAGCAAGGTGCCCAGGATGGGGGTAGACATTATGCTTCTGACTGGACCAAATGTGATGGGCTGGCTGGGTCATCTTTCAGGATGTGGATGCTGCTTATGCCAATAAAGTGGAGCTGCAGGCCAAGGTGGACTCCATGGACCAGGACATTAAGTTCTCCAAATGTCTCTTTGAAGCTGTAAGTCTCAATCTTCAATCCATTCTTCTGTAGAACTCCAGTCACTACTCTTCTTTGGAAGATGGGATAGTCACCACAGGCCTCCTAGGAAGCTATCCATTTCCTCTCAGCCCTGTGAGGCTCTTCAATCTCCACTTTCTGAATGAGAAGGGAGGGAGTAGGCCCTACCCCATGGCAGTAAGAATCTGTCTGAAGTACAGCAGGAAACTTGCCCAGGGAGGAGACAGTTATGGGTTCCAGGCCCAAATTGGCATCCCTGAATTTGTTCACCTGACTTGGCTGAGGTCATCAGCCTTTGGTAGTGGTCAAGCTGAGAGACCACCTCCATGTCCCCTTGTAGGAGATGGCTCAGATCCAGTCTCACATCAGTGACATGTCTGTCATCCTGTCCATGGACAACAACCGGAATCTGGACCTGGACAGCATCATTGATGAGGTCCGGATTCAGTATGAGGAGATCGCCCTGAGGAGCAAAGCAGAGGCTGAGGCCCTGTACCAGACCAAGGTAAGCTGAGTTGAGGCTGAGCTGGAGCTGATACTGCCTGGCATGTGGTTGGGTTTGATGGTCCCAGAATAGAGGCAGTGTCCAGTCAGTGATGTCATGGAATCAGCAACCTGGATGCTCCATGTACTCCTATTACTTTCTCCATCCTCACCCATGGCTCTGTGTTTGGGTCCCCAGTTCCAGGAGCTGCAGCTAGCAGCTGGCCGACATGGAGATGACCTCAAAAACACCAAGAATGAGATTACAGAGCTCACCCGGCTCATCCAGAGGCTCCGCTCAGAGATTGAGAATGCCAAGAAGCAGGTAAGGGAACTTGGCCAGGATCAGGAGCAGGTAAAATGGGGTACAAGGTGGATCAGTTGAATAAGAACCAAACTGATACCTGTCAGAAGAGGAGAGGAGGACAAGGAGCTCACTACTTCCAACCCTAGGAGCAGGCTGTCTTTGGGCTCTTAATCTCCTCATGCCAAGCAGGTTGAGTTTGAAGCTGCCTCTCTCAGGAGTCCTTCTCTTGCCCCACAGAGTGGGCCTGGATCTCTGTAGCTGTCTGTTTGCCAGACATTTGTGTTTTCTTGTACTTGTCACACTTTCTGAAGTTTTCCAGCCCCTGCTTCTCTCTTATCCCCATTAGACTGAAAGAGCTGAATTAGTAATTGGAATGGGCACACTAAGCTAGTGCTGGGCATTCACTGAGCCTTTGGCAAATAACAGCTGCTCTTAGGGAGTCTCCTTCCCATGCTTCTGGCCTGTGGGCCACACACCTGGCAACTGCTGCCATTGCACTTCCTTTGGACTTTGATACACAAGAGCAGAAAAGCCAATCTTCATACTCACTTCACCCTCTGGGCACAGTGTGGTTCCATAAATGTCTCTGCATTGAACTAAAGTGGTGCTCCATGGGTTCTGCTCTCAGTGGGGCAGAATGCATGATTTCTCATTACCATAAACATCTCCACACAAGGCATGAAGCTAGAGCTCAGGAAGAACTTGCCAGCCCCTTCACCTATAGCAGATAGTGTGTATGTGGATGGGTGGGGAGTATCTCTGCCCTGAGATCCTAAAAGGTTTTGGGTACAGATGAAGCCAATGACTTATTTCAATTTTATACCTTCTAACTATTTAGGCTTCTAACCTGGAAACAGCCATTGCTGATGCTGAGCAGCGAGGGGACAATGCACTCAAGGATGCCCGAGCCAAACTGGATGAGCTGGAGGGTGCCCTGCACCAGGCCAAGGATGAGCTGGCCCGGATGATGCGCGAGTACCAGGAGCTCATGAGCCTGAAGCTGGCCCTGGATATGGAGATCGCCACCTACCGCAAGCTGCTGGAGAGTGAAGAGTGCAGGTGGGTTGGCTGTGCTTGTGCAGGAAGTGCCCATCCCAACCCCTAGGTGTTGGAGAAACCAAAGGAGAAAATCAAACACATCCTTATCCAGAAAAAAATAAGTTGGGAAGTTGGGAAAAATAAGTTGGGAAAATTGTTGGGAAGTGATGAGTGGTGATGACAGAGGGGACACTAATAATTGATGCACTAGCTGTGAGCAGATGAATAGCCACTCACTAAGAGTGCTTATATCAGCCTAGACTCTGAGATGCTATGTGATATGATTTGGTCCTCAAAATCTGATTCCTCTACTATGCTTCTTCCATATCCCTTATCTGTCTAGGTGAGGAGCTTGTTAGAGATGTGTTGGGGCCACCAGTTTGGCTTCCTTGATGTGCTAAGGAGATGGGAAGGTTGGGTATTTGGGACTGGTCTATTGCTCCAACATGTGTACCACTTGCAAACTATTACTATGCTGAGATTATCACCTGGTTACCCCCAAAGATTCAGGAATGGCCCCCTAAAATTTCTCAGACTCTGTATCAAAGAATCCCTGGTGTTTTTTACAAGTGCCCATTGGGATCAGAAACACCCATAAGGCTAATGGGATAATAACTTTGAAGAGATTGTGGATTAGATCATTACTTTCTCTCACTTTAACTTTTTCTCATTTTACTTCTCTCTTTAATAGGATGTCAGGAGAATATCCTTCCCCTGTCAGCATCTGTAAGTACTTATGTGTTTTGTAGGATCTGTATGTGAGAAGCGATTTTAGTCACATCCCATGGCTATAGATGAAAGATCTAAGAACTAGAGAAGGAAAAGCTTTGCCTGAGATCATAAAGCCAGATGGTAGAGTCATAGCTAGAAACCAGGTCTCTTTCCTGGTTCTTTTGTCCTTCCCATCCTCTGTTCCTAGAGGGATAGCTGTTGCCACCAGGATTGAGGGAACAAAGAACATGTTCTAAGAAAATGAGCTCAAATGAGGCTGGAGAAGTTGAGCCTGCAAGTTCAATCAGTCCTGGGCTTGGAAATTATAGCTGGGGGATCTCAGATATCAAGACAAGCATTAAATATTTGGGTCTATCAGCAGGGCTGAAAGAGTTCATCAAAGCCCTGTAGTCTATTGGGAAGCTTGTAAGGGAGAGAGGTTGGAGTCTGGGAGTTCAGCCAAGAGCTTTATAGGAGAGACAGTGCATGTGTGTCCAGAGACAATGGGTACCTGGATCAAAGAGATGGGCCTCTTAGCATTATGCACATGGCTCAGCCAGATTGGGTACAAGTTGAAGAGGCCATGGGCAGGGCATGGGAGAAAGTGCCATTGGGATATTCTCCCTAAGGGAAGGGAGTGGCTGTGACCCTGGCCCCTAACGAGCTTTGTCCATTCTGGGGAAGGGAAACCAGCTTCAACTGTGCCTGAGTGGATGCTGACCCCAGCTTTTCCCCCATAGCCATCATCAGCAGCACCAGTGGCAGCAGTGGCTATGGCTTACGTCCCAGCACTGTCAGTGGTGGCTACGTAGCTAACAGCACCAGCTGCATCTCTGGCGTGTGCAGTGTCCGTGGTGGAGAAGGCAGGAACCGGAGCAGTGCCAGTGATTACAAGGATACCCTGGGGAAAGGCTCCAGCCTGAGCACCACCTCTAAGAAAGGCAGCCGGTAGAGAGGGCTATCCATGCCCTCCCTAACCCTAGGATCCCGTTCTGTACCTTACCCCTTCTGTCAACCCCACCTCTACCCTGCTGATCCTACCCCTGAGCCCCGCATCAATCTAGTTCTCCAATCTGTGTCTTCTGAGCCTGACCAGGTCTAGACCACCATGTCTGGTGCAAGACCTCCCCAGGGGCACCTCCTTGGCTGTGGTCCCCCAGCCACATAGACAGCTCAGTCCAGCTCCAGCTTGTTCTCCACTGCCAGCCCTGCCTGAGTCCTATTATATCACTGGACTCCTAGAGCCTCAGACTGATGCCCCTCACATGCTGGGATTTCATCTCAGTGCCTGTCTCCTGGGGAGTGACTATGTTCAGGAGAACTGAAGGACCACCAGGCAACAGTGACCCAGGCCCCTGCCATCCTGACACAGCATCATGGCTCATTCTGAGTGGGACCAAGCACAACTCTGGGTCTCTCTCTTCACTCTTCTGTACCCAGAAACACAGAAGAGGGATACTATTCCCTTCCCTTGTGTTCTTTAAGGCCTTTCCTGTTGCATCCTCAATAAATAGCACGATCTCATGGCTTTGTCTCTGTGTGTTCAAAGTGTGCATATGTACCACAATTCAGATGTTCATATCATCATGCCCACACATGCACAACATAGATGCACACATGAATACATGTAGCACAAGTGCTAACACACACAAGGGCACAACTGGATACTGCCTATGCAGCCTGTGCTTCTAGTTCAGTTTTCTCTGTAGATCAGAAGAACAAACTCTGAGCATCAGTGGCTGTAGGAAGAGAGAGTCCTATGGGGATAGTAGGCAATGAAGTAGGGATCAGAGTTTAGGAGGTCTGGGGAGAAGTGGAGACAAGATGTATACAGCCTGGTTTGTGGCTTTTGATGGAGGTATGAACTGTGGACCAAAATGACCACATTCTTGTGCTTGATGATGTATAGTGTGCCTAAGGAGACTCACATGGAGGGAAAACTTTCAG
>NDGN011219206.1:0-13499 GCA_002564285.1 Tympanoctomys barrerae
CCAGATATAAGCATGCAATATTCGTCAAAATAGTTACAAGAAATTTAAAAGAAGAAAAAAAAAGATCATTAACTGCTCTTTTCAATAGACCAGGAGAAATCATCAGTAAAATTAACCAAGATATCCTGTGTATATACATAAATATATGTTTTTCCCTTTTTTCTTTTGTCCCCTTTCTCATCCCAGTTGTTCCTTCCTTCTGAACAGGTTCTTTCCCTTCCACAGTATCTATTGTACCTTTCAGATTTTATTTACTCTTTCATGTTCTTACACTATTGAGAAAATACATTGTGTACACATGTGAGGCTGCTTTACTTCATTTACAAGTATGGCTTCTAAATGCATCCATTTACCTATAAAAGCCTTGTTTATCTTTTTATAGCTGAGTAATACTCCACTGTGTAAAAATACCACATCTTTTTGTCCATTTCTCAGTTGATGGGCCTCTGAGTTGTTTACAAGATATAGTTATGATGAATTGCACTGCTATAAACATGGGTGCATGTATATTGCTGTGATATGTTTTCAGTTCTTCTGGAAAAATACCCAGGAGGGAGATAGATGGGTTGAATGGACCTCTAATCCTTTAAGAAATACCCACACTGATTTCCATAGTAGTTGTACCAGTCTACACTCCCACCAACAGTGAAGGATTCCTTTTTTCTTCACAGCCCCTCCAGTATTTGCTATTGATTGATTTCTTGATAATAGTCATTCTTTCTAGGGTGAGATGGAATCTCAGTGTTGTTTCAATATGCATTTCTTAAATGACCAAAAACATTGACCATTTTTTCATCTATTTATTTTCCATTTTTATTTCTTCATCTGAGAAGTATATATTCATCTCATATGCCCATTTTGGCATTGGGCCTTAGAATTTGGAGGACCAGATTTTAAAAAATTCTTTATATGTTCTAGATAGAAGTCCTTCATATGAGGGACAAACAGCTAAATTTTTTCCCAAATTGTGGGTTTTCTTTTTACTCTGTTGGTGATTTCCTTTGATGGGTGTAAACTTTTCAAAAAGCTGAGATTGTAGTTGTTTATTCTTTGAAATATTTCCCTTGCAGTTTGATTTTTGTTCATGAACTCTCTACTTATTCCTGTGGCATCAAGATTTCCACCTACTTTCTCCTTTGGTGTTTCTCTTTTACTACTTAAATCTTTGTTCCATTTGACTTTAGTGTCTGGTTGATTCCTTGATAATAGCCATTCTTTCTAGAGTAATATGGAATCTTAGTATTTTAATTTGCATCTCTAAAATGACCAATGATATTGATTTTTTTCACATATTTATTTGACATTTGTACTTATTTATCTAAGAAATGTCTATTGATTTCAGATACCCATTTATTAGATTGGGTCATTAAATTTGGAAGAGTATGATTTTCTTTTTAGTTTTTCATATGTTTTAGATATTAGTTTTTCATCTGAGGAACAACAGGCAATTTTTTTCCACTCTGTATCTTTACTTTGTGGTATCTTTACTCTGTTGATTTCTTTTACTGCACAAAGGATTTCTTTTTGTAACATGAGATCCAAATTGTTGAATAACTAATATTCCCCATACAATCATAATTTTGTTCATAAAGATTTTTCCTACATCTATGTCTTCAAGAGTTCTACCTATTATCTCATCTCTCTGTTTTAATATTTAGATATTTGATCCATTTGATTTTAGTTTAGTGAATGGAAAGAGACTTGGATCTGGTTTTAGTCCTTCTCTTGGGCAGGAAGAACCAACACAGTGAAAATGACCATACTCCCAAAGTTGCTATGCAGATGTAATGCAATCCCTATGAAAATACTAATAGTATACCTCATAGAATTAGAGAAAACAATCCTAAAATCTACTTGGAAGCAGAAGGGACTTGGAATAGAAAAAATTCAAAACAACAAAAGTAATCAAGAGGTATCATGATCCTTGACTTGAAATCATCCTGCACAGCTATGGTGATAAAAATAGCAGGGTACTAGCAAAAACACCATCCCAAGAATCAGTTGAATGGGTCAGAAGATGCAGAAACCACTCCAAACACACTCAGCCACCTTGCCATAGACAAAGGGGCTGAACACCTTCATTGGAAGAATGTTTCATAAATGGTGCTGGAAAAATTGACTTTCCACATGTGTACCTAATTTTAAGTACTGGTTAAGTAGCTCTGAAACATTCTTCATATTTCTGAGATATTCTGACAACGATAATATCACACTATAACCATAACAGTTTAGAAATCATGGAAATTGGCATCTATAAGACTTGGTATCTATGAGGATTGACCCAAAACATGAGCATGCCTTGGGACTGTAAACTGCTGGCTCTGTGTAATAGAATACAAGTGTGCTCACTCCAATACAGGTCAATATGAAGGGATTGAAACAAAACGGAAGCTAATTTCTCTCTAGCATGAGCATGCCAAGACATGCAGGAGCCCTATAGGTTGAGGACCTATAAGCCTGATGTGAGTCTTTTTTTGCTCTGATAACCTCAACTTGTGCATCCTATTTGTGGTTTAAATCCGTTTATCAGCTGCACCTCCTGTCAACAAGAAACAAAAGCATAAAGAAGAGGGAGGCTGTTCCTTGAAATCACAATCTCAGCTGCACACACTACTTCTGTTCATTCTCATGGACCGTGTAATTCCATGAGTCACACAGCTCTGAAACTTATGGAAAATGCAATTGTGAGCTGGAAGGCCAGTGATCTGCTAAAACATTAATATCTGTTGCTAAAGAGAACAGGAAAATGGGGTTGAGAAAAATTGCACAACTTCCATATCAACCACTTCTTTAGGGAGAGAGAAGGTGAAGGCATTCAGTCAAATGTAGAAAATAGAAAAGTGACTAAAGAAATATCAGGGTTCAGGTCAGCAATCAGCACATGAAGGCAGGGATAAACATACATGGGCGGACAGCAGGACAAGGCTGAGTTGCCTTCCACACTTGCAACCTTACTGCTCCTTACACTTGGCTTTGGCCACCTTGAAGGCAGGACACTTCCTGCCCCTTGGAGCTGCACCTTCCACCCTAGGAATGCCTCAGGGAAGAAGACAGGTGATCGTGAGTGGGTCAACATCCATCCTTACACCCAAACTCTGTCTCTTCAGTGCTGGCTAAGGAACGAAGGCCTGGATCAGCCCTCCTATGCCTCCATCCTGCCCTTCCCTGTCTTACTATAGACACAGGTACACACACGCACACACACGCACACACACACACACACACACACACAGAGGCTTTAACCATGCATAGCTGGGGCTACCTGATACCTATTAGCACTTTATATCAAAAGTAATGCTCAGACCCCCCCCCCAAAGGGCTTATGAACTGCTTTGCTGCTCACTGAGCCACCCTCGCTAACTGTCCATGACCCTGCCCTTTTGTAAATCATGAGCTTCCAGCTACCTACTGTTACATCAGCCCTCCTAAGTCAGATTTCATTCCTGACACATTGGCAGAGGGGGTCTGATAGCCACAAACCTTGCTCCAGTGTGTGCACCTGCAAAGCCCCCCGGCTACACTTCATATGTGCTGCTTTGATTTCTGGTTTCAGTGTTGAGACAATTAAGCTATAACTCCTCCATTTGCAGCTAAAAAAAAAAAAAAAAACAATACAACCTAACCAGGTAGGAAGCACCTGCATTTGTGACAGTTCATCATCTATCATCTTGAATTGAGGGTTCTGCTTCAAATGACTAGAACAGAAAATATGTGCTGGAGAAACTGAGAAACAATCAAATGTAGGAAGAGGCCCAGAAGCTTCTCTGAGTCTTAAAGAGTGATCAGAGTGTAGTGTCAGGGGCAAAGGGTGTCTGTAGTCAGAGAGATATTTGTAGTAACCCAAACAAGGGATGATGAAGAGTGAAACAATTGAGATGACTATAGGAAAGTATGCAATGGGGAATGGTGAGATAAAGTTAAGATCAATTCTAAGAGGACAGGGCTAGCGGTTAAATATTTGTGTGCAGTGACAGGGGCTTGATAGGGTAATTAAAATGTGGGAGCACACACCATCACAGTATGAAGACGCTAAGAGCTGTAAGACACCTACAAGGAAAATAAGGATAAATCTCAAAGCCAATGTTACCGGGAAAAATAGGAAGCAAAATGAGGTCTATAACAAAAAAACATTTACCACATATGCACATAGCACTAGAAGAACACATATCCAACAATGCAGGTGTCCAGATAGCTGAGGAAGAAGGGAATGAAATTAGAAAGGAGATGGGGGAAATAACTGTAATATTGGCTTTGTGTTGAATGGTGTAGATAGTGTTGAGATCAGAGCGCATGACCAACTCAACTCTACATGAACCCAAAAGGGATGTAAATAATCTATGTCACATATACACTCATGCAAATACTACAGGAAGGCAAGCTGTCTTAGCTGCCTTCTTATTACTAAAACACATATCCAACATCCATACCTCTGAGGAAGAAAGGTTTATGCTGTGACACAGCTGGTAGAGGTTTCAGTCCATAGTTGGCTGGCTCCAAGGCTCCATGGCAGAGGGGCCTAGCAGAGGAGAGAAAGCTTATAGCATGGTGGTGGGAAGCAGAGAGAAATCCTTGGAGGACTGAGGGAGATCCACACCTCCAGGTGTACCCCCGGTGAGTGCCCTCCTCCCAACATCACATTTAGCTAGACTAATGCACTGATGAATATCCTGCTCCTCACCCACTCCCCCAAGTCCCAGATTTGAGCACCATAGACCTGGCTTGGGGCATCTAGATTAAGCCATAACACAAACAGTGGTTATCATGGGGCTCTGAAGGATTATGTGCAAGTGGAGTTGCAAAGGGATGGAAGTGAAGAAAGGATAACGAATTTGGGCACCACATGCCTTGTGCCATGTCTGCTCTTTCATGAATCAGTTGTGCAGATTCTCATCTGGCAGTGTGACCATATTCTTAGAGGAAAGCCTATGGAACCACACCAGTATGTGGAGGAATCACTTTTTCCTTTCTGAACAATGGCAGATAGCTTCATAAAAACATTGATGGCTTCCATGATGGCAGTTTGACTAGATTAAGAGATGCCTGATGGGATTGTGGGCTTCTCACCTCATCATAGGATTAGTCCTCTGACAAGATCATGGGGAAATGTTCCTTTCTGATTGTTCTGGACCTGGGGACCCCAAGTCATGGCCAGCTGTCTCTGTTTAACCAGTCACAGAAATAACAGCAGAGCTGGTGGAGGACAGTTACAGCTCTGCTCCAGAAGGTTCTGCTTTTCTGGAGGAGGGTGGACAGGAGCAGTGAGCTCTGAGCATCTCTCATCCCTTTCCCAAACCCTGGGAAAGCACCATCCAGGCCTGGCCCTGTGCCCACAGCCTAATGGAAAGTCACTCAGAGAGGCTGGGCTCCCTTACACCCAACTCAGTTGCACAGTTTTATCTTTTTTATGTGTTCGGATGTTACACTAATTGTGATGGATGTTCTCTTTGTGCTCACGCTGAGGGGCGGATGATGAAGCCATAATGTAAGGTAATATGTCTATTAAAGATTTAAAATAACCCGCTTGCTAGATGATTCCTCTCTCCACTGGCAGATTTGAGCTCCTTGGGAAGATGCTGGTGCTAAATTAAAAAGGATGGTGGGGTGAAGGAGAAAGAAGGTGCCCCAGGGACATTTTCCAACTTCTACAGTGCTGCCACACAGATTTAGGTCTTCTTTGATTCACTGAGGAGCATCCGCTTAGCACCTACTATGATTTACCCCAGCTGGGGATACCAAAGGATGGTCAGTGACTTGGGGATTTCTCAATTCAGGAGACATATGCTGGACTTAGTGAAAAATATGTCAATACTTATAGAGACAAAAATTACCTTCTCTATGATGTCCAGATTAGTGGTAGAGGGCTGAGTTATGAGTATGTCACTGTAAGTGGGTCTTGGACATGTAAGGCCCCCAAATGCCACAAGTAAATAAAACTTGAACTAAAAAGACTAGGTAGCCTCCTAGTGATGTCCATTTCCTTCAATCAGGAATCTTACGTAAATATGAGGCAGGGCCATAGTATCTCCCTTTCTGATGGTCTCCACTTCACTAGAGAGCAAGAAATGGTAAGAAGTGTACCTTCACTCCAGCCAGAACTTCTGGACCATTTGATAATGGAAGACACACGCTCAGATCAGGGGCGACAGCATACATCCATAGTAGAAGACATACAGCCTACATAGAAGTCTCAGTTTCACCACTAGTCCCAGTTTTCTCTGGCTCCAAAATCCTCTGAAAAGTCAAAAAAAGAGTCTAGCTTCTTCTTGCCAAACTTCTTCACCTACCATTCCTTTCATTGCTAACCAGGCTGTCCCACACTATTGGCGCTTTTGGAGTTCGCGCTCATTTCTACCACTCCCCTGGCATTCCTGCTCATTACTGTCACTGTTCTTTTCTTCACTCAGCTCCTTTGAATGGCACACCTCCCTCCTTCTCCTGTCTCTTGAGCCCTATTTGAACTTGCAGGTAGGCACAATGGTTGGGGGAAGATTTTTTTTTAAGAAGTGCCCCACCGTATTGCCTTTTGAAACTAACTGCACCAACAAAGTTGTTACCATCAGCAACTGGAAGTCAGTAAAACAAAGACTCATGGTATCAACTTTGCAAAGTGCCTGCCATCCGAATACTTGAACATAGTTCATCATAAATCCTCACTTCCCCCCTACTCTATGTGCGTCAAACAGGTCATATGAAATAAATGTAGTAGTTTCAAAACTCCAAGAGTACAACCAATTTGGAAAGAAGCAGAGTTAAAGTGTAATAGATTGCCCAGAGAAATGGTAAAGAAAAGTGCTCTTCAAAGCGTGTCCATCGCCCATCAGTAAAATAATCATGCTGAATATTTTCAGTAGCTGCACTAATATGATGATAACCCAGTATATGCAACTTTCTAACTGAGTTTTATTTAAAAAGTGACCTTATTAACTGAATGTATAGAAGTGAATTCAGGATGAGTTGAGCCTAACCAACATGTCACATCAGCAGGGCCAGACTAACCACAAGGACTCACCCTTTTCCAGGATTCCATCTAAATTAGGGGGAGAAATCTGAAGCACCCGAGGAGAACATGCCCTTGATCAAGTGTAGCAGGCTCTAACACAGGATATATTTAGAGCTCTCGGTAGGTAGACCAGGGCCCAGATTATTCAAAAACTCTTACTCAGCTCCAAGTGGACTTCTCTATTAACTGGGAACTATTGACATGCTGGAAAAAAAACATATGAACATGACATCTCTCCAGCCTGTCTTGGAGAGAAAACTAAAAATGTCTTAATATGATGAGAAAGATATTGAGAAGATCTCCTCACAAGACACCATGACATCCAGAGAAGCCCATACTGGTCATGAGCAAGGGGAGGAGGCAGGCATATCAAGGTGACCCTGAAACACACCACAAAAACACCAAGGGAAGGGCTGGCCTGAAAGCTTAGCGGACTAAAGCTCCTGCTTAGGCAGAGCCCAGTGGTCAGAGTTCAAACCCTGGTGCTGTGCCAGACCCACCCCCAGGGCATGCTGAGATGATGATTGAAACTGGGTATGGTGGCACCTGCCTGTAATCCCAGTGCTTAGGAGGCTGAAAACAGGAGGATCTCTAGAGTTTGATTTACATAATGAGACCCTGTAGACCCTGTCCTAAATACAGAAGAATAAGAAAATTCCAAGGGAGAAATTAGAACTTAAATGACACACACGCATGTGCATGCACACACACACATTGATAATAATAATAATAATAATAATAATAATGATAATGATAATGATGATGATGATGATGCAGATAACATAGTGTAAGGCTCAGAAGATTTCCGGCACATGATTTGGGCCATGGAATAACTTAACAGCAACACAAATTCTATTTTTAAGAGGCTTTAAAGATAAAATGCCAAAAGAATGGAAGGAAATTAAGAGTGCAGCATTAAGGGAATGGAGGGCCAAAACAACGTTGTTAGAGCTAATAATTAGAACAGCAAAAAACAGAATAGACATGGGTGCAATTTTAATGAACATTTTGCAGGTCCTGAATGAAGGCACAGGGAGAGAAAGGCAGAGTTACGATGATTGCACAGGAAGTCAGAGACATCAAGAGCGGACAGAAATGGCACAACATATGGATGAAAATGATTCCTCAAGTGGAGAACTCAAAATGCAAACAAGAATCTCTCAAAGTTATTTTAAAGCTGAACTACCTTAAATGAAGGAACAGTGGAAAAACTGTGAACTGGAGAAGCACACCCAGTCACAGGAAAGCGCTTCTACAGAGGGACTGGACCCAGGAGGGATCTTAGTCTTTTTATTGAACTTGAAGGATAAAAAGAGAATTGTTTAGGCAGAAAAAGCAAATGTACCCAAGGAGAAAAATCAGACTTTTCCAAACCAGCAAATTCACCATGGGAAAGAAAGGGCGTATGTCTCAAATTCCTAAGGGGGAAATGACCCAAGGACATTATCCTCAGCAAAAAAATCTAAAATATAAAACACTGTCAGTCTTTGAGGCCAGCTGTTCCACCTCCTCAGCGGCAATTTCCCTGGCCGCAGGCACTCATCCACCTTTCTCTGCTCTTACTATGTGCATGTCTGTCTCATCTCTGAACTATAAACTGCGAGCTTTCTATTGCTGGAGTGAGCACATACTCTAGTGTGCAGGAAGCGGTTTATTTAGCACAATGGAAAGGTTCCAGAAACTATACCATCCCCTATAGATGAAAGGACTCTTATGATCAGTTCTGAGGAAAAGCTTTGTTTTTAACAATCCTTCCCTCTTATCTTGCTGTTCTGTCTCTCATCTTTCTTCCTTTCTACAATACAGACCTGAAGAAACCCATTAACAGTTTATTTGGTTGTGGGTTTTTCTGTTCCTTTGCATATAAGTGAGTTGTGGCTCAAAAAGTTTAAGTGACTTGCTCAGTAATGTCATAAGCAAATTGGTAGCAAAGCTGGGATCAAGACCCTGGTCTTCTTATTCCTTGCACAAGAAGACTTAGAGAAAGATTTTGGAAGCTCCCAGGGTATATCCTTTCTAAAGACAATAACCACCTGAGTCAATTTTGGAGTTTGAGATCAGTATATTGGAAATACAACTACACATTTCTGTGATTTGCATGATCTAATATGTGGTGCTTGGATTGAAATGCTTTGCACCCAGTTGATAAAAGCTCCATTGTCCCAAGCCTCTTGAGTACCTTCTATCCCCTGGGCAGGTCCAGGCTATCTTCTGAGACTTCCCAATTTCCTCATGATCCAATAATCAAAGGGCTTAGTAGTATGGCTTAGCAGCAGACCCATGGTAACTTGCTTGGGGTATCATGACTTGTTGCATTCTGACTATTGCTGAGGCCCAATGTTCATTAATACAACAAAGCTGACCCCTGCAGATGCACAAAGAACATGAGAGAAGCAATGGCTGAGAACATCTACCTGGTATGGGCCTGCAGAGAGATGCAGTCAGTTCCATTCTCTTGCCCCTCAGGCTCTATGGTCTTCTAGGGATATAGTCTTGAGCATGAGTGTGGATAAATTAGAGCCCTTCTCTGAGCTCCAGGCTGTCACTCAGAATGTGCTCAGCTGACAGGCTCTTTCATATTTTCTCTGATGATAGGATAGAAGGTCCTGCATCATGAAACTCATTTTACAAGGAGTTTCAAAAAGGCACAAGATATTAAGGCTTACCCTACAAAGTTCTGCTACAGCTCAGTGAAAGTAAATAGTACCAAAATGGCTTAGAGTTGTATAATCTTGTGTCCTCACACTCATATGCACATTTATACGCATGTGCAGACAGCCTAGGCCAATCCAACAGCTTCTGTTTGCATAATCTATAGACCCTGTTGCATTTCTTTCTGAGAAACAGTAAAGGATGCAGACATGAACCTTTAGTAGATAGAGATAGGTATTGGTAAATATGACCAAGTTTGCTTCTTGACCTACAGTCAGAAAAGCAAGCAGTTTATGCTACATAAGAGTGAGTTGTTCATATCTAGGCTGATCAATCCAGGGAGTCTGACCCCCGATCCTTCCACTTCTCAGTCCTCCTTGCATCCAGAGCCCTGTAGGAAGGTGCTCATCATGGTGGGCAAATGTCTAGAATGCAGAGAAACAGGAGACGCCTTGGATAGTGGTTATAAATCACTAGATACAGAAGAAACTGGAGCATTGACAGGAATCATAGGAAGAAAATTGTGTTAGTCAGCTTTCCCATTGCTGGGACAAACTCCCCAACATGCAGATCTTAAAGGAGGAGAGTGGTGGCTCCCAGCTCAGTTCATGGTTGCCCGACACCAAGGCAGAGACTGCTTGGTGGGAGACCCTGTGGAAGAAGAGCTGTTGGATCCACAGCAGCCCAGCACTGGAGGGAAAAACAACCAGTGCCAGGGAGAAGCACACAGCCCTTGAGCTGGGTGAAAGTCACCCCTGGTGACCTGCCGCCTCCAATTGGGACCTAGCTCCTAACAGCATACTTACTATGAACTCATTGAGGGCCTATGATCTAGCCACCACCCATCTATATAAGACTTGGGAGGGACATTTTGGATCTAAGCCACAGCAGAAACTAAATGACTTCTCCCTTCTGTCATTACAACCTAGTCTCTTCATTCCCTTTGCCATTCTAGTTTAATGGCTCTCCTGACCATTCAAATCAATTTAGTAACCATGTTTCCAGGGCCATTTTTGTGCAAAGGAGTGCCTGGTATTGTGATCATATGATTGATAACTGTGTCACCGTCTGTAGCAGTGATGACAAACCTATGGTATGTGGGTTGCAATGGGTTATTTGTTGTCATTGAAAGAGCTAAATGATTTGCTATCACTGGTGTATGCCATTGCCAAATTTAAATTATTAAAAGCTTGATATCATGGCCAAGATTTGATAGCCACTGTATTCATGCTTTATTTTGTCTAACTTTCAGAGGAGAGCAAAGAGAAATGAGGTATCTAATTAGAGACAAAAGGAGTGGGGGGAGAGAGAGTGTAAGAGAGAAGAGATTCATATTATCAACAGGGTCGGTTAGCAAGCATGGGAGTCTTACGATTCTGAACGTAGAGGTCTAGACCAACATGGAGTTTGTAGACCACTGCTACAGACTTTAACACAGTCATCAATCATATGATCACAGCACCAGAGAAATGAAGACTGTCCTAAATTGGCTGCAATTGCAAGAGATCAGCTTTATTTAGCAGAAAATCTCTCTTAAAAAGCAAGTCCATTTCATTGAGTTAAATAAACAAAGTGCAGCTATGGCACACAGAGGCCAAGCGGACTAGCGAAGACTGAGAGGCAAGAGTAGGAGGCAAACTGTCCACAGTTAATGGGGTCGTGCTCTTTGCCCTTGCAGACCAAGGCCACGGGCTCCTACCTGGAGTGCAATGTGGAGACCGTGCAGGGCTCTGAGCCTTTGAGCACAGGAAGGCTCACTCTGGTTCTAGATGAAGGAGAGTCTCAAAGGGGGGTAGGTCCAAATGAAAGAGAGATCCTTAATTTTATGGTAGTTTTGTTGTATCCAGAGATACTGATTAGTGAATGCTGAGTCATTGCCCCTGGAGGAAACACAAGTGCAGGTTCCAGGACCTTGTTGTGACAGTATTTCTGCTCATCAATCAATACATAACCTTGTTTCCTATGAATTTCTATTTAAAGATACTTTATTTTAGAAATACATATATATGGTCTGTCTACATAGATAGGTACAAATATAGATATAGATGATATATAGACATATAGATGATATAAATATGGATATAAATACAGATATAAATGATATAAATATAGATATAAATACAGATACAGATATAGCTATAGATATAGTTTTTTTAAAAAACCTCACGGGCAATGGTCCACATGTGAACTAAGCTCATCTAACGCATACCTTTCTCTAGAAGACTCAGCTCAGCCTCACACATAGGGGCACTAGACAGCACCACAGGTTTGTGCTGAGCCAGTTAAAGCAGCAAAATTACCAGTAGAAAGCACAAAAATTCAAAAACATGGGACCAGGGAGACCATGAAAACATATTTTTGCTGCATGATTGCTGAAAGGTGATGGCAGTGTCACCTTGCTCACTGGAACAGAGAATGTTTATGCCAGAAAATTCAAATTTTTCACATCTCTGTGTGTGCCTGAAAATTACTGTAAAAATGGAGCATAGATTTGGAGGTTACAAATATATTTTATGAAGTAGGTGGATTTCCAAATGCAAAATCTATGAATAATAATGATCAATTGTATTCATTGAGCATTTATCATTTCCAAGTGATTTCTCAGACACTGAGGTTACAAAAGAGACAAAAGAATGTTTCTTCTCCCGGAGCATGCATGTAGGAAAGGGGAATGAAAAAAATATAATCATCATATTAGTGGCTCTGGGAATATATGTAGGATAAGGAAGAACAGATTTAAATCAGATGGACAGCATAGACTTTAACAAGAGTGATATTTGTATAAAAATTTGAAGGAGAAGGAATGAGGTCTGCAGACACCTGGAGGAGCGATGCTCTACATAGAGAAAACTGCCAGTATGGATGTGCAAAGCGCAGCTACGGCACACAGAGGCCTAGGGGACCACAGAAGACTGAGAGGTAAGAGTAGGAGGCAAACTGTCCAGAGGTAATGGGGTCGTGCTGTTTGTGCTTGCAGACCAAGGTCATGGGCTCCTACCTGGAGTGCGATGCGGAGACCGCGCAGGGTTCTGAGCCTCTGAACCCAGGAAGGCTCACTTTGGCTCTGGATGAAGGAGAGTCTCCAAGGGGGTATGTCCAAATGAAACAGAGACATCATTAGGAGCCCGTTACAAAAATACAACGACTAAGGTGGCAATAGAAGAGCTAATAAAAAAGAAACCAAATATCAGAGCTATGTCAAAGAAAGAAATAACATGATTTCATGGCAGGTAGTGTGCGAAATCAAAGGCAGCACACAGGACTCTTAGCCCAGCTATACAGAAGGATGGAGGTGCCCTAAGCTTCGATGGAGAAAATCATGGTGAAGAAGGTGTTGAGCAGGAGACATCACTGGACATGTTACGCTTCCTGTTTCTATCAGATACCACTTCCTTACAGGCGGTTGAACGGAGCCAAGTTACATGTTTAGAGAGAAAGGCATCAGCACATGGGGGAAAGGAAAATCCATCAGGCTAAGAAGTGAGCAGAATAGAAAAGGAACCAAGTGTGAGAACCGAGCCCTCAACAACAATAAGAGCTGGGGAAGAAGACAGAGGAGTTTTAAAAAGGCATTTAAATATCGCTAGGAAGTAGGAGTAAACCAACACCGTGCTGTGCTTATGAAGCCAAATGATGCCCGTGTTTATAGAAGTAGGAAATGAATAACCGGAATATCTATGGAAAGGTCAAAACTTATCAGGTTTAAGAATTGATTATGAATTTAACAACACGGAGATCACTGTGACCTTAAACAAGAGTGGTTTTGGTGGAGTGGTTGAAAATAAAATCTTGTTTGGCATGGGATTAAGAAAAAACAAGAGGATAAGAATCAAATATAGTAGGAAGA
>NDGN011219211.1:0-10383 GCA_002564285.1 Tympanoctomys barrerae
GCCTTGAGCTCACTTTGTAGCTCAGGCTGGTTGGAAACTCACAATGATCCTCCTGCCTCTGCCTCCCAAGTGCTGGGATTACAGGCGTGCACCACCACATCTAGCCCTAGGCTATAAATATATATATATATATATATATATATATATATATCTTAAACAAATGTGAAACAAAACCTTACCTCACTAGTATTTGAGGTGAGAGTCAAAATTTTAGGATTTGCCACCAGAATTCCAAGTGTAAAACAGCTGTATTCGTTTTCTTCTACAAAACCTTAACATTTGTCACACTTTCTTTAATGGAGAGAAAATGAGAGATCTATGAGACATCCTTCCAGGAAAAAGAATAGCCTACCTTTGGGATTGAGACCTCACACTTGGCCAGGCAGGTGCTTGTGCCTCTGAGCTATCTCTGAGGCCCTAGACTACCTTTTATAACCTGCCCTATTGTTTGTTTGCTAGTTAGAAAGCGCTGGTCTAATCCCTTCTATTGCCTTGTTTCTTGTTTGTTTATTTTGTTTTCCATTTTTTCCCCTCAACTTTCTGGGTCATTTTTCATTCCAAGTAGTATTTTGGAGTTTAGGTTTGACTCACCATCTGTAATTTTTTTTTTTTTTTTTTAATGGAACCAGGGATTGAACTCAGGCAAGCACTTCTTCTACTGAGCTATCTCCCCGGCTCCTGTTTGTTTTTTGTTTTATTTTTATTTTTATTCTGAATATAGCTTTGGAAGAAGATAAGACAAAAAAGAGAGAGAGGGCAGAGCCTGAGGGTGTGAGGTCTTGCAACTCATCCTGTGCTCTGCTTCCAATCTACCAATCTGCTGAAGATGAAGCAGGTATTCTTTCATCTGAGATGACTAATATTTTTCCCTACTCCATGGAAAAAGCAGTAGCTCAACCTTAAAAAGAAATTAGTTCCTTTAGAAAAACATAGACAGTAAAGCAAACAAAATCATTTGCCCTGCATTCCTGTTTGTTCATAGTAAACAGGAGAGTGGTTATTTGTAAGACTGTGTTAAGTTGTATTTATATAATAAAATTTTAGAAGTACAGAATTTCTAATTGTACAAGGAAGCTTTGAGGCATGCCATGTGGCCAACTCAAGCCAATGCCCTGGTTAATTCTGAGGTCGCAGGCAGATTTAATGTGGTGGGGTGATAATGGTGAATGCCACTGCTCTTCTATCTGAATGTAGTCTGTCTTTAGTGAAGTGATCAGTCTTGAATTTTAGCTTCCTGTCCTAGTTTCTTTTTTTCTACATGTAGTAGGGAAAAATGTTTAGAATCTCTTTGGTCTCCATATATTACTTTTTTTTTTTGAGGTACTGGGAACTGAACTCTGGACCTTGAGCTGGCCAGGCAGGTGCTTAAGCCACTAGGCTATATCCTCAGCCACATGTCACTGTTTCATAAGTTTAGTATGGATAAGCTTTGCTAAAACAGACCCTAGAATTTGGTTCAGTATGTCTGATGGAGGACCTGAAAATCTGTATTTCTAAAAAGTTCCCAGATGTTGTGTTTTATTTTTTGAGTTGGGGGTCTCAGTATGAAGTTCATGCTAGCCGTCGGTTCAGTGTATAGCCTAAGCTGGCCTCAAACTTGTGTTGATCCTCCTTTCTCAGTCTCCCCGAGTGCTGGGATCACAGGGGTGCACCATGGCCAGTGGTGTTGATGTCACTAGTCTGGGGACTACATTTTGAGATTTAAGTTACTCCCTACTTTTATGATCAGGATGGCTTTGACAGGCATAATGGCCCTCATATAGCTAGAACACCCAGCCTGAAATGAAGTGATTGTGGCTTAAATGTTTGCAAGTGGACACATGGTTATGGGAAGTTTTGTCCTGTTTGCAGAGATTAACAGTAACCCAAGGGGCTGGGGAGATGGCTCAGTAGAATAAGTGCTTCCCTGACAAACACAAGGACCTGAGTTCAATCCCTGGTTAGGCCAAAAAGACAAACAAACAAACAAAATAGTAATCTGGACCTTTAGTTGTGGCCTGAGGCTAGATCATTTATCTATGGCCACTGGGCAACTTGCTTACTGACTTTCTAGCAACAGAGATGTGAGCTTGCTATGAACAAAACTGAGCTACAGAACTGATGTGACCATCAAGAATAAACATGGGGGAAGGGTCAGAAGATAGCTCAGTAGAATAAGTGCTTGCTTGGCAAGTGCAGGGTCCTGAGTTCAATTCCTGGACCTGCAAAAAAAAAAAAAAAAAAGAATAACATAGCTCTTGGTTAATTTCCTTGGCATCCTCAAAGAGTAGATTTCAATTTCCCTTGCTTTTAGGAATTTCTGCTTCTCTTCTCTCCACTTCCCTGAACTACAAAACCTCTTAGGTTGTACATTAGATTATGCTTGAAGACAAGTGGTTTGAGTTTCACTCTGGCATTGCAAGCTACGTGGCACCATTCCTTCAGGTTGTATTGTGGTGGGGCCTGCTCAAATGAACAAGGAGCCGCAAGCCCCACTTTTAATAGCTTTCATTGTATCCTGCCATTTTCACTTGTTTGAAGTCTTTTTTTTTTTTTTTTTTTTTTGCAGAACCACGGAGTGAACTCAGGCCCTTGCACTTGCCAGGCAAGAGCTTATTCTAGGAGGCATCTCTCCAGCCCCTAGTATTTTCATGTATTAAGCTCAATACTTAAAATGTTTAGTCAGTAGAATTATGTCAATAGTACTTATGTTAATAAGATACAAATGCTATATGGCAAATTTGTATCTCCAGCTTTTGCTTTCCACTCAGATGCCAACATTTCAAGCTGATGATCAGATTTAAATATTCATCTCTTACTCAGATGCCCAAGACTTATTTGCATTTCTCTTGCTTAAACTAACTTCATTTCCCAGCTTCCTGAGTTTGTTAGTGCAACATCATTTTTCCAATTTTCTGGGCTTATTTAAAACTTTGAACTCTTCTGAGCACTTTCAACACGTCCTCCAAATCCTCTGTGACTCTTCCCTCCTTGTAGCTGTTACTACTAGAGTTCAAGCCCTCATCCTGCCAGTACTGCATTCCTGATACAGTCATTTTCACACCACTAGTGTTCTCTTCATTGCACTAGACTTTATAGTGTAAAATTAGAATTGTTCTGTTTAAAATACCATGTTGCTAATGAGCTCTTCTTGCTTCAGAACTTGGGCTGAGTCTCTTTTCACAGCATGCGAGCAGGTTCTAACTTTTCTTGGCAGCTGCCCTCATAATATGACTGCCCCAGCTGTCTAAACTATCTGTGCAGATCAATCAGGGAGATTTTCCTGCTACATTTTGAAGAGAAACTGGTCAAGAACCCCATCTTCCCTTCACAGCCTCTCTCTTTGTCTTTCTCTGTCTCTGTCTCTCTCTTTTCCTTCTTTCCTTCCTTTCTCACTTCCTTTCTCCCTCCCTGCCTCCCTCCTTTTTTTTTTTTTTTTCTTTTTTTGTGCAGCAGGGTATAGTTGAGCCTGGTCTTGAATTCACTATGCAGCCCAGGCTGGCCTCAGACTCACACTAGTCCTCCTGCCTACAGCCCTCCCTGGAGTGTGGGGACTAATGGGCAGTGCCACCGTCCCTGGCCTAGTCCCTTATTTCTTCTCAAGGATAAAGCTAAGAAATTATAAAACTTCATTTAGAAACCCCTCAAAATTTGTTTGACAGACACCAATGGCCTAGATATGTTTATTTTATGCGGCTGTTTTTTTCCTATTCAAATCCTTAAGGGTTGGCTTAAGATCCGTTTCTTCCCAGAAATCCCACAGAACTTATTTGGTATACTGTGCAATGTGGCACTTCATATCACCATTTACTTTGTGTATATTGTATGGGATATCTCTTCCATAAGATTGCAACTTCTGAGCCAGGCATGGCAGCCCATAACTCTAATCCCAGCATTTGAGAAGCTGAATGAAGCAGGAGAATTGGTGTGAATTGAAGGCCATTTTAGGCTACATAGTGAGTTGAGGCCAGCCTGAATGACACAGTAAGACCTTGTCTCTAAAAAAACCAACCATGGGGCTGGAGAGATGGCTCAGTAGAATAAGCGCTTGCCTGGCAAGTAAAAGGGCCTGAATTCAATCCCCAGTTCTGCCAAAAAAAAATAAAAAAATAAAAATCAACCAGCTAACCAACCAACCAACCAAACAAGATTGTAGCTTTTGGGCAACCCTAACACAAATTAGGAAGAAAGTAGTAGGTACTGATCAAATACGTGCCAAAGGGCTGGAGGGATTGCTCAGTGGAATAAGCGCTTCCCTGGCAAGTGCACGGGCCTGCCTTCAATCCCCAGTTCCAGGGAGGGGCGGGGGGGGGGGACCTAATATGCGCCAAATCCTGGCTACTGGGGAGGCTGAGGCAGAAAGATCACAAGTTTAAGGTCAGCCTGAGAAACTTAGTGAGACCCTTATCCAAATAAAATTTTACAAAGGACTGGACTTGCTCTCAGGCTTCAATCCGGAGGACAGAAAAAAACAATTAAACAAAACTCCAACCCCATCAACTTTGAGGCTGTATTTCGGGCCTAATTTCATTTACCCTCAGAGAAAATCCTGTGCAGGCCTGTCCATCATCCCACTCAATAGCCTTGTCAGGTGGCTCCTGTATCCTGATGCAGAGCACTTAGGAACCATTGAGCTTCCTTGTTCAAAGGACTTTGAGGAAATTGTAGCAGCTATTATTTTAGGAGAGAGATGGCTCCAGCAACAGGCTTGCTCATTCCCAGGCTAAGAGTCAATTTAGTGACAGGCAGCAGCTAGGTATTTGACTAGGAAGGGGGTTCAGGTTAAGCCTTTGAAGTTTTCCAGGTAGGTGTTGGCTTTGCAATTAGATATGCTGCTGCTTTCTGAGGTCAGCCTACCTAAGACAAAAGCGTAGTCTGATGACTGGGTGTTACTCTTGTGCCATAAGAATTCATTTATAGGCATCTGCACAAAAGCACCCACCCACCCGAACAAACACTAAGAAGAAGCAAAGGAAAGTGCCTGGAGCATAGTCACTGTGTCAACAGAAATATCAGATAAGGTGGCTTTTATGAAGGGCGGTGTGGTGGGGGGGAAGAGTCGATGCACCTGTGGTTAGTGATTCAGAAACTCGGTGCCACATTATATGGCGCAGCGAGGCCACCTTATGTTCCAGATACCCCATGGTGGTGATGTCATGTTATTGCCCATTTGCAAACTGGGCCAAGAGGAAATGTATTGGATAAAAGCCAGAGTAAAATATATCTTAGCTGAACCACTTTCAGAACCTATGAGATCAATTGGCTTTGGGATTTCTTTCTGTATCAGCGAAGCTGTTGTCGCTGTCCAACTACCAGAGATGGATTTCTGGAAGTGTGCAGTTTGGCTTGCTCATGCTTAAGCCAAGTATGTTCGTACTTAAATGTATTCAAATGGATTCGGATGGTTCATAGAAATTTCCAATTTCTATCCCAAGTAGGAATAGGGTCTAGACAATTCCTTTGGGCTGAATTAGGATTGAATTTTTTTTTCAATAACAAAATAGCTACATTATAAATTAGGATTGAATTTAATCCATGAATGACTCAGCTTCTCTGTTAGCTGTTTGAAGCTTTGATATGCCTCCAGAGAGTGCTCAGTGTGAAATATGAATCAAATGAATGGACTCTTGGGAGATCAAAACCCCCAAGTTTTAATTATTAATTCATCATATATTTACTTGTTGTTCATT
Source organism: Tympanoctomys barrerae (assembly GCA_002564285.1). NCBI lineage: Eukaryota > Metazoa > Chordata > Mammalia > Rodentia > Octodontidae > Tympanoctomys > Tympanoctomys barrerae. The sequence goes on from NDGN011219211.1 coordinate 5,670, forward strand.
ATGTTAGAGTGAATACGAGGTATCAAGACACCCTGCCATCAATTCAGGTATAAATATAGATAAAATATAAGTAAAACTATAAAGCAGAGAGTAAAACATATGCTTTACAGGGGCTGGTGAGATAGCTCAGTGGTACAGTGCTTGCCAGGCAAGTGTGAGGTCCTGAGTTCGATTCCTGGCACATGCACACACACACACACACACACACACACACAGAGTATACTATACAGTAAATAGATACAGCCAAGATGTTTGGGGCAGGGCATTTCAAATGAAGAGATTCATCATGAAAGTAATAGCATATACAGCCGGGGAGATAGCTCAGTGGTTTAAGGGCCTGTTGGCAAGCCCAAGGACTGGGTTTCAATCCCCGGTACTGCATGCTGTGCTTGCCCCATGTTGTGCCAGTCACCAAAACTGGGCATGATGACACATGCTGTAATCCCAGCACTGAGGAGGCCGAGACAGGAGATCACTGTGAGTCCAAGCTGTGTAGCAAGACCCTGCACAAATAAATCTTTAAAAACAAAGAAATAGCATATAAACTTCTAGTCCTTAGAGGATTAAGCCAGACTCTAATAAGTCATAGAGTAGGCATTTCAAGAGCACATGAGAGAATAGTAAGTCATACAATTTGGCTTGGGCAAGTAGTATATGTGTAGGGACGAAGTGGGGAGGGATGAAGCTGGAAAGGCAGCGTGGAGGGAGGGAATTAATACTCTCAGGACCTGCTGTATAAGGAACTGCTGGTGCTGTAGTTTCATCTCATTTCTATGTTGATCTTCTTGGGTAAGTGGGTAAATCAAGACTCAGCTTAGGTCACCCACAGCTTGGTAGTGACACAGGTTAAATATGAATCCAAGTTTATTGTTTCCAAAGCCAGTGAAGAGCACTGAATTCTTGATTTGATAGATAAAGGAGTTTGAATTTATATATGTATGTATGTATGTGTGTATGTATTGGCTTTTTGACATAGTCTCAATATATTGCCCCGGCTGGCCTCAATCTTCCAGTGATCCTCCTGCCTCAGGAGTTTGAATTTAATTTGGAAGACAGTTGACATTTTAGCAGACAATGATATGATCAGCATATCCTTTTTTAAGGAAGGTGTTCTTATAAGATCCAAAATGTACAGTACCTATTGGAAAATGGGAAGAAACTGTTCAATATGAAAAAGAAATGGGACGAGGGAGAGGAGAAAACAAGGAAAAGAAAAGAAAAAATATATATGTGATAGTTAAGATCATTATACTACTAATTTTTCTTATTTCATTAAAAAGAAAGGTTTGGGACTAGAGAGATAGCTTGGCAGCATAAGTGCCTGCCTGGCAGGTGCAAGGACCTGGGTTCAATCCTGGGTGCTGCATGGCATGCTGGCCACAGGCCAGGAGTGGTGACACACACCAGTAATCCCAGCTCTGGGGAGGCTGAGACAGGAGGATCACTATGAGTCTGAGCTGCACAGTGAGACCTTGTATCAAAAAAAAAGTATATATAAAAAAGAAAGGTTTGTATCAATGTTATTTGGACAATTAGATGTCCAAATGTTATTTTGACAATTAGATGTCTAGATATTGTACTTTGAGTAATTTAATTAAAGGTAAAAGTAGGAAGGTCAGCCAAATAGCTCACTGGATTAAAGCACCTGTAAGCAGTCTCAGGGGCCAGGGGTTCAATCCCTGGGCTTGCCATGCTGGCCCCGCCCCTGGGGCTCACTGAAACAGGGATTGAGACTGGGCGTGGTGGCACGCGCCTATAATCCCAGCACGTGGGAGGCTGTAAACAGGAGAATCACTACTAGTAGTGAGACCCTGAACACCTTGTAGACCCTTCCCTAAAATACAAAACAAAACAAGCAAAAGATAACAGTAGGAATTGCATTAACCATTGTTAACCTCCTATTATCTTATTTCAAAATTTTGTTCTATATTTTTTCTCTTTAAAAGAAAAAAGAAAAAGAAAAGTGTGCTTGCACTGAATGGTGGGAGTTTGAAATCTATTATAGTGGTTTAGACTGTGGGACAGAAAATGTAGGTGACTAGTGACCAAAGACTGGTGACTAGATATAGAAAGGAAGCCTTGTGACTGAACGGGCTCTCCCTGAAGCTCTAGGACAATGATGTTCCCATTAACAAAGATTGGTAATTTCAAAGGTTATTGGTTTAAGATGGCATGGTAGAGAAGATGATATTTAGGCTTAGTACAGATTGGCTACCAGTCAGAACTCAAAGAAAATATAGCTCAGAGGCTTGTTGATGTACTGGAGGATTGACTTTTGGAGACCAACTTGGGAATCAACATTGAAGGTACTGGAATGAATAAGAATCCCAGTATCTGTAGAAAACATATTTAAATGAGGAGAGGCAGCAAATAGGCAACAAATGAGGGACAAATCAGTGGAAGAACTACTGTAGCACTGTGTCACGAACAATATGTGAAGAGAAAAAAATATCCAGTATGTGAAGAGAATCCAAAAGGAGTGTGCAGTGGGTCCAAGTGATTCAAGGATGTTTGTCTTCCTTTGGCATCAACCCTTTCCTTAGAAGACAACTGACATCATCAAGTTCATAACTTTGGGAAACCCTTGGGGGTCTCTCCCTCTCTCTGTCTCTCTTTCTGTCTCTGTCTGTCTGTCTATCCGTCTGTCTGTCTGTCTGTCTCTCTCTCTACCGGGAATTGAACTCAGGACCTTGCGCTTTCCAGGCAGGCCCTTGTGCCATTGAGCTATATCCCTGGCCTCACCATTAAGTTCAGATACATTTTTTTCCTCTCTCTCTTCAAATTTATTTATGTAAAATATTTTCCTATTGAAGATATGCTTGGTGGTCACATTTAAACTAGCAAAGGCCCACATTTTTACTGCCAGCAAACTAAAGTAACATTTTGCACTTTTTACTAATAACCATGCAGTTTAGTTCACAGGAAAATTCTTATTATTTCTGTGCTCTGACCCTTTACTCTGCTTCCCCCTGTGGTCCGTCAGGTCTCCCTTCATTTACATTTAGTATCTATAATGCATGCCCAGAACTCATTGTGTTATCTCTTCAAGCCTTAGTTACCTAATTTGTGAAATGGGTGCTGCTAATAAAGGGAGAATAAAATAGCTAGTTAGAGATCATAAAGCATTTTGCTAATATCAAATGCAACATGAAAGCTGAGTAATAATCTTAATTTAGGCTAAAGGGTTCTATTAGCTGAGTAAAAACAAGAAGGACAAAGGGCAGTGTTGCTTTGTACCTTGATAACAGTGTACAAATCACAAGTGCTGCTATTGATCCTCTTTGCCCTGTGAACTCTCAACTCCGGAATCCCGTTCTCCCTAACTTGAGTGCTTCCCTTCCCCGCTCAGCATGGTGATGGCGCCTCCTCAAACCCCTTGACAAATGCAAACAGGAACTTCTATTCAGCAGAGCCAATTTGATAATGAGAAGATTCCTCTTCCATTAATCAGTGCTTTATCTTTTTGTATCTCTTACTATCTGTGCTTAGCAAGGAAAATAAAGAGGTATGAGCAATTAGGAAATAACAAAGAGCTCATAGTTCACAAAGAGCAGGTGGAGAGATGTTTGGAATATTTGAACATGCAGCCACCGTGGCATGGGGTGGCTTTCAGATGTACTGGGGCAGGGGAGGCTGGAGAATGGATGAGCTGCTGGGAGCAGAACGCAAGGAAGGTAGCGGTGGCCCTTGGGCCTCAGACACATCAACTTTTGGGGGTATAAATGATGGATAAATGAAATAGAATTTGTTTTTTATTCCACCAAAGGTAAGAAAAATACCCATTCCAGGGGCTAGGGAGATAGCTCAGTTGAATAAATGCTTGCCTGGCAAGCGTAAGGTCCTGCGTTCAATCCCCAGTTCTAAAAGAAAGAAAGAAAGAGAGAAAGAAAGAAAAATACCCATTCCAAAAGAAAAAATATGAAAGACTTTTGGGAATGTGTTGACTCTTAGCGTTCCCAGAACTTTTCCACACAGATCACTGGGCCAAGCCCTCAGAAAATCTTAGTAAAGATTGAACTTCACTTGGGAGGATACTCAGCCAAGACTACAGCCTAAAGGCAAGTGGAGCAAGAGTGCCTTTTAGTCAATACTAGAAGAATGGTATTTAAAAAAAAAAAAAAAGAAAAAACAAACACAAAAAACCAAATTGCTTTGAATAGTCTCTAAATGGCTCCTCCAAAAAAGAGCATTCCCTCAAACCTAGAAGATACACAGAAGAGCCCAAAGGGACAAGAGGGTACTTCTAGTAACCTTTCATTCCACTTGTCCCCATACTGGGTTTATGTATTGTCTTGTGTGGATTTTCATTACCTGCGTGTTGCATGGCCAATAACCTTCAGACCCTCACATATACATATGTATATGTATAGCTGTTGATTTACAGTCTGATTTGAGTCTCTTGAGAATAGGGAATCTTTTTGGAGGCCTAGGGAGTGTTGCTTTCTTCTCCCTTTAGACATACGGTGGACTCAGCCCATTGATCCTGAGGGGAGATAATAGAGTAACTGGAAGTTGGGTGTGGTCGCTCATGCCTGAAATTCCAGCACTGGAAGGCTAATGAAGGAGGATTGATGAGTTTGAGCCACTTTTGCAGTTCAGCAAGACTCTGTGTTGAAATAAGAAATAAAAAGGCTAAGGTCAAATGGTCTGGGTTCAGGGCTGGTGAGATGGCTCAGTGGTCTAAAGCACCTACTTGGAACAAGCTTGGCAAAGC
>NDGN011219256.1:0-10849 GCA_002564285.1 Tympanoctomys barrerae
TTATAGGTGACATTAAAACTACATACAAATCTACCTATGTAACATCACAGCAAAACATGATGAACAGAAAGTACAGCATCAAAAAGAGGGAGAAAGCTAAAGTCACTGAGAGTTTTGGCACATAGAGTTTTGCACACGGTCAGTCCATGTTCCTAAGGGCGCAGGGCGTTTGACTAGGAGTTCAGGGGGGGAACCGGGGCAGTTCCCACGGGTGCTCAGACAGCGTGGCGAGGTTCCCTCACTAACGTTCAAGTCTTGTTCACGTAATGGCTTTTAAAGCAACTTTTGTTAATGCTACTGATCCTTAATGCAACTACCAATGTCCATTTGGTGGCGTCTGGGTTTCATACAGAAAAACAAACAAACAAAAAAGAGGTCAAAAAGGGAAACAAAAAATATATACACATTTTTATATATAAACTTAAAAACCTTATACAAATGAGTTGTTATATATAAGATGCTTATGCTAAGGGGAGGGGAAAAAAACTTTATACAGTTTTGAGAAAAAGGAAAACATATTTTAAAAGGGGACAACGAACAGGTACGACGAGCAATCTCTAAAGCAATAAATACTACTGGTCCAACAGCGTTGTGATTCCATTAATTGTTGAGTAGTATCCCCCTCCCCCCAAAAAACAACACCATGGAACAAGGTATATTAACACATTTTAACCCTTTGTTTCTGTACATTTAAACAATAACAAGTAACATCACAATAAAAGTTGTTTCACACAGAAAAAAAAAAAAAGTAACGGCACTGCATTCATCGTGCCCTTACGGTTTAAAAACCAGGTGTAAAATGATTGGTTCGCAAGCTCATATTTAATACAAATAATACAGAACTCCTTCTGGAGGGCTGCTTCAAAATTGCTTCTCTCTCTCTTCTTTTTGTTTTTTAATCAGTCTTTTAAAACTAAGCTATCCGAACTACATAACAGTTATGTATATATATATATATATTTTTATTTTAAACGCTACAAAGACTTTAAACAGCTGTTGATAAAAATTTTGGTAGAATCATGAGGTTCTTCTCTCATCTACATATTTAAAAGGAGAAATTGAAATAAGAATGGGTCAAATATTGACCAATGAACTCGATAAACATCAACTCATGTAGCCATGTGGCACAAAATTAAGAGTACAAAACAAAACCCTTCCAGGTGGGGGAGGCGCAAACCGAGAACCGAGGACAACACACTCAAACCAAGCAGGGCTGACGAAGCTAAAGCTATTCTAAAGACTTGGTGACGAGGGACAGCGGTTGGGGCTGCGTCCCAGCCAGCGAGTTGTGGGAATGTAAGGAAGATGTTGACGGCTGTGCGAGCGATGGGGATGGGGTGATGGGCGGCTGCAGGGCGGCAGGCGGCAGGTCCAGAGCCCCGTTGGGACAGAGGGCGGAGGCCTTGCTGTGGGTGGCCTCGGCCAGCAGGAGCGCGGGCGGTGGCGGCATCATGGACAGGTGGGCCAGGGGGTCAGGCTTCAGGGACAGTGAGAGCGGCTGGGTCTGCTCAGTCTGTGACTTGGCGTCTCGGGGAGGGGAGCCTAGCAGGTGTGGGGAGGGGGGAGGCGAGTCTAGTAAGCTTCCATCTGAAGAGGGTGGGCTGAGGCAGCTGCCTTCACCTTGTATGTAGCGAACGCACTTTTTTTTTCTCCTAGAAACAGGGGGAGAGAGTTATCTGTGAATAAAGGGCAAAGATGTCAAGGGAGAGGTTCTCTCATGCCCACGGCCAAGCCCAAGCCACCTAACGGGCGCCCGCTGCTCAGCAGGCCCGGGGACAGATGACACTGCCGCAGTGCAGGCCCTTCACCACACCCGTCTGCAGCTGCTCTGCCACATGGAACACTGAAGAAAGCACCCCACTCTACTGCCCTACCCCCACAGGACACCCACAGTTCCACCCCTGCCCAAATATAAATGAGCAGACGGAAGGCAGTCACCTACGACGGTGGTACTGCTTGCCGGCAAGCGGCGTGGTCCAAATGGAGAAGAACAGAAAAGCCTACTGCTCTTTGGACTCTCCCATAACGCTTCCTCGCCTTCCCTGCCCAGTTCCCACTGCTGCCACCCCCAGCCCCGGATGATGTGTGTGTGCGTGTGCGTGCATGTGTGTGTGTGTGTGTCCGTATGCGTTTAAAAGAGAAAGACAGAGCTCCTTCCCCAGCCGCCTCTTTATCAATATGAAACTCTCAAAATGCTGACTGTTGAGCCCACATAGCTGAAGGCAGCACTAGCAAGAGGCGTAAGGTTTTAACACACCACCACCGGGAGGCTGCGGGCGCCCAGAGAGCTTGCGGGTTGTCTGTTAAGAACCACACCAAATCAAGAGGGCAGAATCAGGTGACAGGGGAGTGGGGAACAAAAATAAAACAAAATAAACCAAAAAGAATGAAACCAACGAAACAAAACCAAAAAACCACCAAAAACAGGTAGAAGAAGATAAACAAAGTGGGGGAGGGGAAGAATGAGAAAAACAGAAAATGATCCAAAGGAACAAGAATAACTGGTTGTATGGCCTGCAGGTTGCGGATTAAATCATGATTCAAAGTTGATTTTTTAGTTTTGGGTTTTTTTTTGTTTTGTTTGTTTGCTTGTTTGAAAGATTTGGGGCTTCCCCTCTCCCACCCCCTAGTGAGAAGGCTGGAAGGAGAAGCAGTGAGGATGGGATGGGGGGGTCTTGCTCTTGTCCCAGCAAGTAGAGGGCACAGCGAGTGAGGACCAAGGAGAATGCAGGGCGCCGCGGCACGGACCTTGCTGGGCCGGGCTTCCTGGGACTAGTGTCTAAGCCAGAAAGACTGACTGCTTGCCTCACGCCAAAACCAGAAGCGCCCTCTCCACTGCCTGTTCATGTAAGAAACGGGAATGTGAGTGCACAGCCTTTCTTCCTTATCATCAAAGGGTGAGGTCAGGAAAACCAACTCAAGAAGCTGGGCACGTGACTTCCAAGCCTCTCCCACCGCTAATCCCAGCCTAACGGGATCCTACTTGGTGGAAGGGAGATCCTGGCGATCGACTCACTAATGCTATAAAAATCCTGCGGATTCGGGGATGTGCCATCCCAAGACCCTGAGGCACAGTCAGAACTGTGGTGCAGAGCACCACCTGAGCACGAGAGCGAGCGCGCTGGCCAGCTTCCTGCTGCGGCGGAGCAGCCAAGACGCTGCCCGCACGAAGGCTGCCCCTGCTGGGCACTGGCACTGGCCTCCGAGGGAAGGGGCTGTGGAGCTTTGCTCTCCTCTCAGCCACAGAGCGATCTGCTCTGCCCATCAGATTTTAGCATGAACTGTGCAGGACCGCAGGAGCACAGGGAAGGAGGGGAGGGTGGAGGGCAGCGTGCTCGGTCCTCCTGCCTCGCAGGGGCTGCGCCCACTGGGGCCGGACACCTCAGGTCCTCCTGTGCCCAGAAGAACTCTGGGAAAGCAGTGGAGGTCCTTCTCCTCCCTGGGACAGACTGGCCTAGGCTACGGGTTCAGGAACAAAGGAAAGCAGAGTCATCGAGCCTCTGTTTGAAGTCACCTTTAGCCTGCAGATCAAAACATGCTCAAAAACTAAGATGTCCATGCATTGTAAAAATGGGGTGCAGAAAAGAGGTGGGAGAGGGCGTAGGCAAAACTGAGAAAGCAACAGGGGAAAGTGAGAGAGAGAGAGAGAGTAAAGGAGGAGAGGGAGGACAACCAGGAGGATGCATCAAGCAGCATTCCAGGCTCCATGAGGCAGAGAGGAAGGAGGGGAAAGCAACTTGGTGGGCTCAAAACAGAGTCTGGCTAAAACGTCCTCGAATGCCAAATAGAATTAGAAACCCTGTGTGGCCAGCTAGGAGCCCTGCTTGGCTAGGAGCACTTCCGGGGCTTTCCACGCCCTCCCAACCTCCTCCTTATGGTGTGGTTGTTTCCAAATCATGGGGATGGGGTGCATTTTGAACACTGGACACGGAGACTATGAAGACAGCATGATGCTCCCCGGACAGGGCCAAGCAAAGGGCAGCTGGAACACACATGTACTTCTGACGAGTTGGAAAAAGTCTCGGTTTGCAACTCCTTCTTAATTTTTTTTCTTCTTTTTTTAAAGTCTTTGGTCCTATTGATTTTAGCATGAAGCAAGACATGGTCATGGCAAAGCTGAAAGGAAGAGTTGGGAGAAGGGAACAGGCAGCTGCCTGTCCAAAACTCATATTCCTGCTCCCCTGCCTAGGCCCACCTCCAGCTGGGGCCCGGGGCTCTAGCTTTTGTATTCATTCTGAAAGCTAACTAAACCTTCCTCCTGACTCTGCTCTGGAAAGACACCTACAAATTGGCCAATGTATTATGGTATAACAAAAGATCAGTGCATCATGGTATGAAAAAAGGGCTGGGGAAGGGTGAGGGTCTGAGGAAGACCAGGGGCCGCGGGCCTCAAGGACACCAAAGGGCTCCTGTCGTGGCACTGCCAGCCCCTCAGAGCTGCATTGCAGAAAAGCACAGGCAAACACACGAAACAGCTACGTGGGTTTGTGTTTGACAGACCGTTTTCTTTTTTTCTGAAAATACTAAGAAAATTCTGGTGTCTGAGGCAGACACCCATCCTTTAAGCAAAGTAGCAGAGGACCTGAGGAGACGAGGACTGTCCGGTTACAGTTAGTAATTACTTCTAGGAAGGTTAAAAAATAGCCAAGTATAAGTCATCACAATAGTTTCTGAAACAAGAAAGGGATTCATAAGCTACCAGCCACCTTTGGGGTAGAGTGAAGTGGGCACTGCATCAGCCTACTATCTCTAGAGGTTGCAGGGAGCGTCCCTGGGGCGGTTCCCCGTGGCTGGCCAGCCATCTGCCACACAGGGCATCTGGACAAGGCTACCTTTGCTTGTGCGCACAAGGTGCTGACAGCTTCCCTGCCTGCCACAGAAGAGGCCCAGGCCTGGCTCTGCTTGGCTCCTCCTAAGTCCTGTCAACTTGGGCGTGCAGTCCTTTTTGTGGACCAGGAATATGTTGAATGGACACGTGTCACCCCCGTGAACGCTGCGCTTCATTGCTCTCCTGCTGAGTGGCCGGCCACCTAAGGGTGTGCGTGTGGCCCTGTGTGCAGACTCCCTCGGGCCCTCTCCGCACTACGGGAGGCACACTTCACTGGCTCTCACACTGGCACCAGAAGGGGATCAGAGACACCACAGCAGACGCGTGGGCATGCACGTGATGGGATGAACATCTGATCTAGCGTCTAGACACGGAGCACATGGCAAAGGCATGGAGGAGAGGGACACGTGACAAGGAAGCACCACAAACAGGGACATGTGTTTGGGTGTCGAGATACCTACCATCAGAATACTCCAAATTCAAAGACTGCTTGTATCAGAACAAAGAAACAACAAATTTAACTGAAGGTGGTCAGTAAAGGAGAAGAAACCAGATAGGACCGAGAGGGCAGCCCTCCACCGAGAAGAAAGTACCTAGGCTTTCCCTGAGGAAGCAGGCTGGGCAGAACCTGCGGGCTGGGGGAGGGAGCGCTTCATTGGGACTCCTCGGGATTGATCTGGCTCTCGGTAGATCTAGTTCACCGCTCCATACATGCCAATTTATATGTATGTGTGTTTTAAATCTGCAGGCCCCACTATTTGCAGCCCTTTAGCTGGTGCATGCTACTCAATGCCACGCTTCTGTAAAACAATGTCAGCTAACCAAGCTCCTCTGTACAGACGGCGGCTGTTTTCAAACATAAAACCACCAAAGAGGCCAAATCAAATAAAAGCAGGGCGAGGAAGGCGCCTGGCCCTGGGTTGCTTTTCTGAGAGCCCAGACCCGAGAGCACAGGATGCGCTCACTGCCAGGGCTGAACTCGGGAAGGAGGCTCTCTAGGCTCTGCCCGCAGGCCAGCGAGGCTCGCATCGGCCAGGGCCAGCCCAGGACGTGGGCTCTCAAATGCGAAGGGCGAGTGCCCAGGTTAGGGTCGTGGTTCCAGCCCTGCCAGGGATATATACACTGTGTATCATTTGTAAGAGCAGGGAGGAAAGAATGAGAAAGTGGGGAGAGGACACAGCATGAAATTAGCAAGAAAAATCTGAAGCATGGGGCTCATTAGTCATTGATGCCAGCGGGAGAAGTAGATGGGAAAGAAGTCAAAATAAACCACCACACTAAGATAGCAGAGGGCAGAAGGCTTTGATTCCCAAAGGCCTCGCAGTGGTCATATACCTGCACGGTTTGCACCATAAAGTCTGTCGGTCAAGCCCGAACAGTGCCCGACACTTCTTTGGAGTATTTGCATCTGTTAGCATAAGGTAAACACAAAAACACAACACAATGGCGGGGCGTGCTCAGTTGGACGGTGTCTTAGCTACAGAGCGCTTGTCTTCTACCTCACCTTGGCTCTATTGGGGACGCATCCCTCACCAAGGACATGAAAGGAAAGGACTTCTATGAGTCAAACGAAAACAAAATCAAACAAAATGATAAAACACACACACACAAAAACAACAACCAGAAACCAAAAAACAACAGCGGAAAAATAAATAAAAAGAGAGAGAGAAGAGGAAGGGAGAAAGTGACGTCATTTGCTTCTACCTAGGCCAGGACAAGTATCCCGGGCTGTCTGTCACAAGGAAGGGCTTGGCAGGCAACATTCCCTGGGAGAGGGCGCGCCCAGGGTTGGAGGCGCTGGCCCGAGGAGGCAGACGTGATGCTGTTTTACAGTGGCATTTGGCTAGCAGCAGCAGGAAACAAGCACAACGCTCGTGAAGCCCACACAGTGGCAGCGCCCCGCTCCCTTGTGTCTCCTACGATCCACACACAGAGCTATGAAGCAACAGGCCAGAGAGAGGGAGGGATGGAAGAGACCAGCTGCAAACCAGCACAGCGAATCTGGGAGACTATACACACCTGCAAGGGCCGCACCAGTTATTCTGTTGATCAAGGCCAAAGCGCGCTCGGCATTTCTTAGGAGCGCTCAGGTCTGAATGAGTTCAAGAAAGGAGCGAGCGGAGGAGGAGGAGGAGGAGGAGGAGGAGGAGAAGGAGGTGGGAGAAAGGGAGAGAGAGAGAGGAAAAAAAAAGAGAGGGGAGGGAGGGGGAGAGAGAGATACAAATAAGAAAAAAATAAAAATAAAAAAGGGAATAAATCAATGACCTGGTTACTAAAGGCAAAATACTGACTTTCGTTTTTTAACTTTCTTTAATTAAAAAATGGTAAAAATCACATTCTTATTCAACTTGTGAAATTAGCTGTTGCAAATAAAGCTGCAGTATCCCTTCTGTAAGGACTGTGTATTAGATTTGGTTCGAGCTGACAAAGGGAAGTTAGATGCCGAAGAACTCTTGCCAATTATTTTTCCTCTGTTTTAGTTCCCCCCACCAGTTTTGCCTCTCAATATTCTTTTTCTTAAAGAAGAAAATAAAGCAAAGGAGGGAATTAAGTTTGTAACATGCTTTTTTCTTCTCAGAGTACAACAGTTAAAAAAAAAAAAGAAAAAAATACTACAAATAAAAATAGAACAAAACAAAATGAAACAGAAAGAAATAAAGAAAGAAAAGGGTTGTGGTATTGGGATATTGCAGCTTTTGGCATGTTTATCTTTCTGTAAAAATCTATTTCCATTAATACTAGGAGAGGGATGGTGGAGGCAAGCAGGCTGTGTGAATGGGCGGGGAGGGGTTAGTCGGAAGCTCACAGCAGCACTGAAGCAGGCATGGTCAGTAAGATGCAAGTGGGTTTGCAGTTTAGGAGCAGAAAAGCAAAAGGATGAAAAAAAAACTAAAGTTAAAAAAAAGCAAAGGAAAAAATAATCATACTGCAGACGCATGCTTGCATGAGAAACTTAGCGGGGGCAATGAGAAAATGCCATTAGATTAAGGAGGTTTATGACTGAATTCCTTCCATTTTTTTTTCCTTTCCCAGTCTCTTTTAAAGAAATACTGCATATTCAATTTGCACAGTTAGTTCAGCTCTAAATCACTGTCATCGCTGCTTAAACAACTGTTATGGGAAAAATAAATAAATAAACGAAACAGAAGTTAAATTAAATTCAAAAAGCAACAAAAGCAACTGAAAAAAATCTACTGAAACATGAAACCGTGTAGATGGTCATTTTAAAGAAATGTTCAAATGTCATACGTGTTTAATGTTAATAAAACTATAATGGCAAGAAAAATTAAAAAACAGTTTATCAACTATTTTAATGACTCAAAATGACATTAGCACCTGTAATCGGAGGAAGTGAAAGGCAAGGATTTAGGAAACATTCGCTGTGTTCTGAAAAAAAAGAACAAATTATACAAAGTCTTCAAAATTTTTGTTTGTTTGTAAAAGCCTGGTCTTCTCCAAGGGACCTCTCAGATTGCCTATGCAGTATTTCTAATTTCTTCTAGAAAATGACAAACCTCCTTAATTTAAAATGGGTGCAATTTACCACTGTAAAGGCATGCATCAGACATTCAGGAACAGCCCAGTTAACGCCCAGCACTCACACCCCCGCCTACTCCCCTAGGCCCCTCCCTTCTCTGACACACACAGTATAAGCAGACTGTCTGCAGCCCAGCAGAGGCATGCCTACTGCTCGCTTTCCAGTTACAGGCTTTGCAGTTATTTAAAAACACATTCCACTAGAATTACAATGTGCTTTTCATGCAACAATGGATGTTACTAGCTTTAAAAGGGCAGTCGTGAAGCAATTAATTAAAGTGCATAAACAAAAGCCTGGCTAAGATGGGAGCCCCCACAGTGTCCTGGCCTTGAATCTTTCCTGCCTCCCCCAGAAGGAAGCCTGACATAGGAGCACCGCCTGCCACCCCCACTGCTGTTTCTGTCACCCGAGCACTGTGACTCACCATTGGTCTCGCCCGGCTGCTTGTCCCTTTTCCTCTTCTTCTTCTTCCCCTAAATGAGCATATGAAGAGCAGGGAATTAGTTCAATTAACAGCCAGGAGGTGGGCATCTGAGCTCACCTGGAAGGAGAAGGCAGAGAGCGGGCTGCCCTGCCCCCTTCGCCCTCAGTGTCCTAGCACAGTGTTCAGCTGCAGGGGCACCTTCTTGGGAGAAGAGGAAGGGTCTGTGGAAAAGGGCTTCACACCTGCACCTTGGCGGGGTGGCCCAGGGCCAGGCTAGGAAGGGCTGAGAGTGGACCTCTGAGGCGAAGGAACACTGTGACTGTCAGAGATCTCTGGGGAGCTACCCCACTTCTCCCACTCACACAAAAAGGTAAAGTGTCCCTATTTGGCATTAAGGAAGTGCCAGCTGCAATAGTGGCTTCTCAGAGCTGCAGCTCTTGGTCTTAAAAGTTGGAGGAGGCAGCCAAATAGAACAAGAATGATAAGGGTTCCTTTCCAGACTGCTGCGGGGACACCCACCGGAGAAGGTACGTTTCCCCTCAGCCTCCTGACTTACACAGACGCTCCTCCACCAACCAAGGGGAGTATCCCAAGAAACCCACCAAGTGTGAGAAATACCACAACCTGAAATGCATGTTAACACACCTGACCTAGGAACACCACACTCAGAACACACTCACTGACATACAAGGAGTCACAATCGGTCTCACAAAGCCTATTTTATAATATCATGTACGCGAAGCCCCTGTACTATAAAACATGCATTTTATAGTACAGCATTGAAAAACCCTGAGTCACACCGCCCCGGGTCAGGGGCTGTCTGCACAGTGGCTAGGAGAGCCTGCCATGTGTGGTGCCAGGTGTGCGACTGTGTGCTCTGGAAGCTGACCCATTTCTTCCTCCCAAGCCCCTCTACAGCAGAGAGCAGCCTCTACCACAGGCTCTACCACCTACTATTTACCACCCGGCCCTGCAGGAAGCTGTTTGCATGGGCAAAGGGGATGGACTACTCAGAACGATTCACTTTCTCGGGCCTGACCCTCCTGGATACCATAGCAGTGTGCTAGGGAGGATGAGGCCTCATGCTGCAGGGGCTCTACAGCAAGGCCACCTCTTCCGGGTCTGAAGTGCCTGGCCCTCACAGTATAGTGAGGTGAACACCAAAGGAAAAAGGCAGTGAGGAACAGAAACCCGGAGAACAGGCTGGACTCGGAAGAAGCCGCAGAGGAGACCCTGGAGCTTGGGCAGCATGGCTAGCTGTGAGCTCCTACATCAGCAGGGCAGCACCAGAGCGAGCTGCGGCCGCTGGGTGGTGCCTCCACTTGGGCGCACTGTGCGCCTTGGTGTGCAATCAAATCACAAACGCCCAGAGCCAAGAGCCTCCCAGCTCTCTTGATCCAGGGACTCGAAGTAAAACTCAACCAAAATTCAGACCTCAACTTCTATAGTATCTCATCCATCCACGCCCAGGGCCTTGGGAGAGCTGCTGTTCAGGAGACAAAGGGATGCGGTTGGCCAAGGACAGTGTTGTGTGGACAGAAGGAACCCTGACGCAGGGTCTGGGTACCAACAGGAAGAGGACCGCCAGGGGAGGGGCACTGACAACACTACTTAGACACCATGGAGGTGGCCTTATCGTTTTAAACTTCAGGCCTACCTCACAGCAGTGAGCAAAAGACCCCAATGAGCAAACGGTGTAGGACTGATTTTGTTTGCCTAGTGTTGCAGAGTCCCAAAGGCGATAACGCTGTGACACCAAGGGCCGCTAATATGATGCTACTCAGCACGTTTCTCTTGGGCGCTGCAGAATGTACCAAGTCTGACAGGCCAGGTATGACCATTTGATGCAATCCTACTGTCCTTAGGTGGTAACATAAAGACTTCTGTCACTCTGGCTAGAAGAGCAGGAGCACAGAAGAGGCACAAGCTTAGCTTGGAAACATCTTCCAGGCCACTCTTGGGTTCTACAGTGCCTAAAGAAATTTGCATGTTCAAAAAGAAGAGGGTGGTGAATGAAAGCAAGAGACAGGAAAAGGAATACTGTGGGACTGTCCTGCTT
>NDGN011219373.1:0-11066 GCA_002564285.1 Tympanoctomys barrerae
TCATTGTAGGGGCCTTTCACTTCCTTAGGTTAATTCCCACGTATTTCATTTTTCTTGGTGTTATTATGAATAGTCTTTTCTTCATAAATTTCTAGGAATGCTGTTGATTTTTTTGTGTTAATTTTGTATCCTGCCACATTGGTGGATTTGATGGATTATTTTTTGTTACATTTGGTTAAGGGTTTGTCTATTTTGTTTATTCTTTCAAAAAACCAACTCTTGAATTCACTGATTCTTTGGAGGTGGGAGTTGCAGACTAGGTTTCTTAATATGCAGTCTCAGGGCAGCATTCTAAGAGTACAAGCCCTAATGCAAAAACACTTCTCTTGTATGTTTGAACCACATTTGCCAATGTCTTGACCAAACTGGTTGCGTAGTCACACTCAGAGCCAGTGCAAAGAGGAGATCACACACAGTGTGGCTATCAGGAGGAGAGACTCAGCTGGTTAAACAGTCTCCTGTGGTACACTCCCTGGCCCAAAAGATTCACATTCTTTGCATGGGCAAAATACGCTCACTCCCAAGACTCCCACATTGTCGTTTATTTCATGGCATCCGGGAACACATGATTTGTGCAAGGTCTAAATGTGGACATGTCTCCATGGATGCACTTCCTTTTGATTCAGAACCTAGAAACTAAAAGTGCATATCCAGTAAACACCGGTGACTCTGGAACAAGATAATCATAAATGTCATTTTCATTTAAAAAGAGAAAAATGCAAGGTCCATAGCAATTTTGTAATGTAGCTGAGTGCATCTTGCCAGAGCCACTAGTTGTATGAGCACATAGTGGTATGGTTTGGTTTGGTTTAATCTTTCTGAGACAGGATCTCACTATTCAGTTCAGGCTGGCTTTGAACTCACTTTGTAGCTCAGGCTGGCCTCAAAATCCTAGCAGTCTTCCTGCCACAGCCTGCCAAGTGCTGAGATGACAGGCGTGCGCCACAATGCCTGGCTTTCACAGGATGGTTTTTTTGTTTGTTTGGCTTTTTGGGTTTTTTTAATTACAGCACAGTTCTCAATGGAAGTGGTTTCCCAATTCTGTGGCTGTTGTCTGCTGAGCTATCTTTTCAGTGAAAAATGATTCAAACATCCAGCTTAGTGGCAGTCTCAGCCTGTGTGTTGTTGATAGTAAGCAGGGGCAGGAGTCCAGAAGCATTTTCCCCTGCATTTTATGCTGTCTCTGTTACGTTTAGCCCAAATTCATACAGCTTCTTTGAAAGCTTTTTAGAATTTCTAGGAATCTGACCTGGAATTCACTCTATGACCTACAAGCCATTCCCGTGATTCTTTTTGAGACAGACATTTCTATTTTAAACCGAGAATGAGTCTGCTGAGGAACAATACCCTTAAAAGTTGTAAGAGTTTTAAACCTTTGCCTCCCTTGTATGGTATGCAGGCTACCTGCCCCAGGCCAGCTGTAACATGCACACCCATAATCTTAGCATTGGACCATGAATCAATCACGACCTCCCATGACTGCATGAGGCTTTGGAGGGATGATGAGACACAGCTATAGCACAAATCTTTGCTGCTTTTTCCCTATTATGCTTGTAAACTAACCAATTCTCTTAAACTCATCTTTCAATTTTACTTTATAATATCTTGTTTACTTTTCTTGTTGCTGAGACAAAACCCCCAACATGTCAACAAAGTTAAAGGAGGAAAAGGTTTATTTGGCTTATAGTTTGTAGAGGTGTCACTCCATAATCAGCTGCCTCCAAGGCAGGGTGGAATATCAGAGGGGCATCAACAGAGGAGCAGCAGTCCATGGGAGAGCAGGGCAGGAAGAAGGCAGCAAATAGCAAGTCAACAGTACTAGCCCTCTTTCTGTTACACCCAGGGTGGGCATCCTTAACCCTACGCAGAACTATGCCTAACCAGCCAGTGCACTCATTTAGTAATCACATCTCTTTGATCCCAGCATCATGCACTCTAGATCCAGCCACCTCCCAGAAGCCCCACCTCTGACCGCATGAAGCTTTGGGGAGACATCTAGATACAAGCCATAACAGCAACTATAGCCAACTGATATTTTTGACATTCTGCCTAGAAATCTTACCTATATCCCTAAATTTGTTAGATGTCATAGATTGCAGATATTGAACTACATCATTCACGTTACTATAAGAAACAGTTTTTTCAGTTGTTAATATATCTTATGACACAGTGTATTCTTTTTCAGTCTTCTAACAGCAATTCTGCCTTTGTTGCCAGCCCCTACCTTTCAGACTTGAAGCCACTAGCACACAGCCTTTCTCATATCTGTATTTATTTATGGTACAGGGTCTAGCTGTGTAGCTGTCATGTTTATCATAGTGATCCTCCTGTTTTAGCCTCCCCAGCATTGGGATTACAGGCCTGTGCCACCACACCTGGTTTCAGTGGCCAGCACAGCGTGCAGTACCTGGGATTGAGCCCGGGTCCTCGAGCTTGCCAGGCAGGTACTTAGACTGCCAAGCTATCTCCTCAGCCCCCATTCTATATTTTAGTGACTTGAAACAGCCACTGTATTTCTTACCATTCTGTGAATTGACTGGGTGGTTCTTCTGTCCACAGCCATACCGTAGCAAGGTTAGGCTTTGCTTCTGTCATGTTTGATGACACAAGTCACCTGGCCAAGCCTAGTGTTAATGTGGAGAGGGGCTGCACAGGAGCATGGAAATCAAGAGACATGACTTATGCATGGCCATTTGTAATGTTAGATGCCAGTGGGTCTCCAACTCTGCATTACTGTGTGTCCTTGAAAAGTCATTTTACTTGTGCACACCCATTTTCTCACCTATAAAAGGAAGTTAGTAATACCAGTTATAGGGTTGTTTTAAGGTTTACAGTTTTAGTCATTGGCTTTTTTGTGTTTTTAAGACTTTTGTCATTATACAAGTGTATGAACTACAGAAAAAGCCAAAACTTCATCTGATACAATACTATACTATAAGTTTCTCAGGGCCTTTTCTATTTATTTTTCACTGTAGGGGTGTGTGTGTGTGTGTGTGTGTGTGTGTGTGTGTGTATTACTATAGGTAATATATAAGCTTATGTATGTGTGTAGCTGTATATAGAGATATACAAATATAATTTTTCCTTATTCTGTAAGGAAGAGGCTTCACTTTATTCATCATCTTTTGAATCCCATAATTTTACATTTAGGATTAAGAAAGATAATGTACATATAGTACTTGGACTAGTGTCTGGCACAGATATTTCTAATTAAGTTGGTATTCCATTAAATATGATCAGAAATTCTCAAAAATCTTGAAGCTACAAGAGAGCAAAATATCTCAGTGGTGCCGCATCAGGGGACTCTCCATGGGCCAGCCCCTCTCTAAGACATCCCAGTGACATGGGGTGTAGCAAGTGAGAACATTTAGAGAGAAAGATGGCAGATCTCTACTTAGAGATCTGAAACTCCTCAGTAGAGGGCCCTCTGTTAAAAGCTTCATTTATTAAAAAGAAAAAATTCCCCCAAAGGAATCTATGGAATATTTTATTGGTGAAGACTAACGGCTGACATTAGGGGAAGAATTACATGCTTGGTACTCAAACAGGTCTTATCTTTGTTTTAGTCAGAGAAGTTTGGCAGAGATCACAGAACTTATCCATACTGCTCTCCTTGTGCATCGTGGGATAGTAAACTTAAGTGAGTTGCAGTCTTCTGATGGACCGCGGAAGGACTTGCAGTTTGGAAATAAGATAGCCATCCTGAGTGGAGACTTCCTTCTGGCAAACGCCTGCAGTGGACTAGCTCTGCTACAGAACACCAAGGTAAAAGTGGAAAGGGCTGGCTTGTGGCCGGAGAGCGCTCAGGCCTGCGTACCTCCTGCCTACCTTCCCCTTTGTAGATGCTCAGTAAAACCCTGAGGAGATGATGAAAGCAGGTAAAATTGGTAAATACTAGAAAAGAGTTTTTAATTTAGTTTCAATTTTTTTCTCATTGTAAATAGAATTATGTATTAATTATATTATTAGATATTCACAATTTAAACTATAAATAAATACTATCTATAACTTCACTAGCCAGTGGATTCATTAATGTTTTTATATATTTCCTTCTGTGTTTGTGTTGTTCCTCATTCACACCTTTATAAATAGGGATATTTTTTGTAACACTGGTGAGAGCTTATAAAAGTTTTGTTTTGTTCTGCCTTATTTTCCCCCCTTCATATTATGATGTGGGCTTTTCCCTATGTTAATATTTTCATACACATTATTTTGAGACAGGGTCTTGCTAGCCAGCTCAGGCTGACCTTGAACTTAATATGTAGCCGAGGCTGGCCTCGAACTTGCAGCACTTCTCTTGCCTCAGCCTTCCAAGTGCTGGGATTACAGGTGCATACCACCACACCTGGCTTTCCTACACTTTTTAATGATGCCATAATATTTAGATATTATATTGTTTAACAAATTCCTCACAATTGGGAGGCTGAGGCAGGAGGATCGCTGGGAGTTCAAAGCCAGACTAAACTACATAGTGAGACACTGTCTCAAATAGTGTAAACAAAAAATCCCAAATTCCTCATTTTCCAGCATTTAGTCTACCTTGTATTTTTTGTTATCATAGATTTATAAGAAATATCTTTATATATCATTTTTCTACGTTCCAGGTTATTTAATGTATTTAAGAGAAATACCTAAGGGCTGGAAATGTAGTACAGTGTCAGAATGCTTGACTTGTGTCTGTGTAGCTCTGAATTCACTTCCTAGCACCACAAATAAAGGAAAGAAATGGTAAAAAAAAAAAATAAAAAAATAATAATAATAATAATAATAAAACAGTGCCTAAAAGTACTTTATAGGTCTTACACATTTTGCCAAGCTGATTTCTAGAAAGGTTATGGCCTATTCCTTTTATAGCAGGATTAATCTTGACTACAAGTGACATTGGTCTAAATAAAGGAGGAGCTCATTCTCTAGTGAGCTCTGGTCTTCCTGTGCCACCGTCCTTATCTTACCACATCGTGGCCCCGGATGGCTGCCATTGCGTCTTCACTGCAGTCACCAGGCAGAAGGAGGAGGAAAAGCAAAGAGGGGCAGAGCACCTCTTCAAATCCAGCTGCGGGCACATCTGAGTTTGCAAAGGACAGTCTCAGTTTAGGCTGCTGGATCAGAGTCCCACATGACGTGGCTGTTGTTCTGGATTTTTCTCTTTTTAATGGAGATGTGTTACTACTAATTATAGTAGAATAACTGGGGATGGGTTTACCAGATTCCCTCCTTATTCTTCTAGCCTCTGCCTTAGTTTTGTCTAGTATATTATAATGGTATTGTGAGGTCTGTGTGCAGGGTGAGTTCTCACTTTAAGGTGTTACTAAATCTGAAAGACAACTGGTAATGTCTCTTTCTTGGCCCTTTTAGCCACAATGTGCTAATACCTAATCAGGGACAGAGTGCAGGCAATACTGAAACAACGAAGTGCACTCAGACACAAGCATCTAGTGGCAGCTAATGCCTTCCTGTATCAGGGGTTGGGAAAAATATGTGTTGGAAACTGCTGCCCCACTTGGTGTAAAAATCAATTACGTGGCCTGCAAGAGTCCCAAAGCTACACTCAATGGGAAACAAAGGTTTGATGTCTGTAAAATTCTGTACAAATGGGAAATTAGGACTGGTCAGTTCTATTATAGAACTGATAGTGACTGAGCACACTCGCTCGTATTGTGTAAATCTGTAACAGCTTTATTGCTGACACACTTTTTGGCAGCAGCAAGCCAAAAAAATTCAAACGTTTTATATTTTTTTAAATTACTGAAATTTTGTTTCTCAAAAGAGTTGAGAAGAAATGTGTAACTTGCACAAAATGCTTGCTGACATTTGCTAACCACTGTAGGGACCTTTGTGGTATCACCAACCAACTACATGAAAACAGTCAAAACTGCTGGAGAGGTCTCAGGATCTACCTCAAACCTTAGCAGTTAAACTAGGAAAACCCACTGAAGACAGTGACTTCACCCCTGCAGCCGCAGCTTGTGTGTACTGTATGCATACTGCTCCGTGACACAGCCTTTACTTAGGTACCTCGCTACTCTTCTGCATTAGCTTCAGTCACTGCCAACTGCAAATTCTTACATGCATATAAGGGAAAAGGAAACTGTGGTTCTTGTGCTCGTCGGATGCATGAGCAGAGCTGTGCAGCCATTAAGTAATTAGAGTTTTAGTTCAGTGTCATCAGATGCTTCAAATAATCAACTCAAGTATAAAGCCTTTGCAGGTAAGATTGGAAATTCTGTTTAAAAGTGCAGTATTGAATGTGAAATTATTACTTCATAATAACTATATAAGTATAAATTTTGGTGAAGCACAGGATTGTGGTAAAAATAATATCCCTCAATATTCGTACTGCACTAAAAATCTGTGACTGGAGGTATAGCTTGGTGGCACAGCGCTGATCTGGGAAGCATGAGGTTCTGAGTTCAATTCCCAGTATTTAAAAAAAAAAGGAAAAACCTGTGGAACAGCTAGAATTGTTTGTGGCATACATATAACTTATAATACCATCTAAATATGCATCAGTATTCCTCTCAAATACAAGCTGTGGCTGTCTCAACATTCATGAATAACTTTACAGTGAGAGTTCCCGATCGTAAGTTTTGGGAGAAGTAGATAACGTGGGTGCAGAAATACATGTCAGCATGGCAGTGTGTGTATTGTTTGGGTGACATCAATCAGATCAGTCATCAAATGAGTAATGACATTTTCTGTAAAATCAATTGGGAATGCAACAAATGAAACACAATATGAGGTTTTTAAGCAGAAAAAGTCTTCCATTGGAAAATTTCCCTACAAACCAAGGAAGTAACTAAAAAAATCACGTACAAGATTAAAATTTTCAAATCTGTAGTAGTGATTTAAATATCACATTTTGGCTGGGTGTAGTAGTGCACACCTGTAGTCTCAGCACTTGGTAGGCCGAGGCAGAGGACCACTGTGAATTGGAGGCTACCCTAGGCCACATAAGCAAGTGCAAGGCCAGTCTAAACTGCATAGCAATACACTGACCCAAACAAACAAAGCTATAAAGGAAGAATCTTTGATGGTGCCCCTATGTTTAATAAATTGAACACACATGCACACAGGCAGGAAGGAGAAAAAGAAGAAAATGAAATCAAGAAGGCCTAGATTTTGCAGCATCTAAATTTGGCAAAACAATTAAAGCACCTGCAAGCAGGCACAGGGGCTGGGTTGCATCTCCAGGCCTGTCATGCCGACCCGGCCCCTGGGGCACGCTGAGACAGCAATTGAGACTGGGCGTGGTGGCGCACATGCCTGTAATCCCAGCTCTAGGGAGGCTCTCCACAAGTGGATCACTACAAGTCCGATCTAATAGTGAGACTCTTAATACCCTGTAGACCCTTCCCTAAAATACAATAAATAAGTAGTGGCAAAACCAAAAATTATAGAGATGATTTATTTGACAAAGTTTGTCTTGTGAAATATTTGTCAAGGAACCTTTGAAGGAGGCACAAGATAGTGCCTATGAAATATTTGGACTGTGCTATTTTAAAAATTAGAATTTTGTCCTCCTTTTAATAAATTTACTTTGATTTTAATAGGTAACTCAAAACCTATAAGAACATTTTCCTAGTTTGAAATACTATTGCCTTCCAAGAAGGATTAATTGAAAGTATGAATAATTGCAAATTAACCATAAAATGCAACCAAACAATATTGCTTCAATTTTATCTTATTATTTTTTAATGTATTTTGTTGTTGCAGGGTCTCACTACACACCTGTGACTTGTGATCCTTCTGCTTTTAGCCTCTCGAGCGCTGGGATTACAGGCATGTGCCACTATGCCTGGACTCTGTGGCTGGCTCAGCCCTGCCTGGGGGTCCTGCTGCCATGGCATGTGGTGCTGGGGATCTGACTGCAGTCCCTGCGCTTGCCTAAACTTGCCTAAGCAGGCACTGAGCTATCTCGCCAGCCCTAGTTTTATTTTCAAACATCGTATTTTGTAAAACACATCTTGGGGACAACCTGCTCAGGTCCCCTTTCTGTTCTTCTCTCAGACAGAAGCTTTCTCCCCCACCCCCATAAATATATTCTGCTCTTAAAAAAAGAAAAATTAGGGGAAAGCTAGTAACATAAATTCAGGAAAAAAAGTATAGTTAAAAAATAGAGTAGCCAGGCGTGGTAGTACATGCCTACATGCCTGTAATCCTTGCTCTTGGGTGAATGGCAGGAGAATCACATGAGTTCAAGGCCAGTTGGGCTACAAGTAAATTGAAGGCCAGCCTGAACTGCACAGGGAGACCCTGGGTCAAAAAAGGGGGGAGAGAGGGAGAGAGAGGAAGAGGAAGAAATGGAGGGGGAGGAGAGAGGGATAGAGAGAAAACTAAAGTATCATATGTGTATCAGGAGTAATTATCCTAAGCCAGATCCGGTAGTCCATGCATACAATACCAGCTACAGCAAGCTGAGCCAGGAGGCTTGCAAATTTAAAAGTTTACAGCAGGAGATCAGGAGGCTGAGGCAAGAGGATCACAGCACATTTGAGGTCAGCCTGGGCTACATAGTGAAGTCAAGGCCAGGCTGAAATATATAGTGAGATCCTGTCTAGGGGGGAAAAAGTTTTTTAATGTAATTAGTTCAGTCTCCCAATTTCAATTGCTAGTTAGTACACATTTCCAAGAGTTAAAAAGTTTAAGTTGTTTGAGCACCACTTTCTACTCTTAACATCCAGTTTGGATGGTAAGTTATATAGTGTCCACACTGCAGGACATGTCTCAGAAATTCTACAAGATCCTCCGGCTTGTATCTCATTGTCCAGAATTCAGTGATCTTGCCAGTTAGGGAGACTGATGTAACCTTTATAGCATTTTGCCCCAATGTTCCCTGCATTTTTGGTTAGCATGCAAATAGACCCACTGATTTTATATCCATGGGGACAGAGCTGAAGAAATGAATTAACCATATGAAGCAGAATAATAATTTCAAATTGCTCCCCAGTTAGGTCTTCTTTATATTTTTACTCACCTCAAATTCTCTCTTCTCTATGTATAGTACACTTAAGTTAGTCTTACTAAATTTTCTCCATCATTGGAATTCATGTGTTAGGGGAAGCATGGATTCTTCACTGTCTCTGTTACCAGGGTTCAGAGATGGTGTGAGATCCCTCTCAGAGCCAGGCTCTTGTCCAGAACAAAAAATTGGACAAGTACAAAGTAAGGTTTTACATGTATTAAAGATATTAAAGTTAGGAAAAGAGGTATGCTCAGCAGAGTGAGTACAGGCCAATTAAAGTAGGAAAAGGCCATGTACCAGGCAAGAGCAGGCCACTGAAAGAACTTACAGTTAAGGGACACTGTCTTTTGTATCCCTCCCCCCATTCTGACATCAGATCTCAGCTGTCCTATCAAAAGCTTGCTCGATTTCATGCCAGAAGAATTGAAGATAGTGTCCTCTGATTGGTTCCAGGTTCAGGGATTTGGCATATATTCCTGGACCTCTCTGATGGCCAGGTCATGCTTGCTTGCTCAGCTGGCTGTCCACACCCAAATTTCCTGCCTCACCTGGGAGTCACTGGCTGTGTAGCTTATCTTTGCTCTCTCTCCTATGCACTGTGGTCTATAAGGAAGTGTGGGCCTTGCCTAAAGGAGGAAGAGGCCTCCAAAAGAGCTGCACTTGACCAAATCACTGACTGTCACTGTACACCCAAGAGAAGGGACATTCTGCACCTGTTGCTTAATAGAACCCAGGTCCTCATTTCAGGAATTAGCCTTAGCATGGTCCCAATTCAGAAAACAAAGCTTGTTGCCTTTAGACAAAGTCTATTTGTTTTCCACAATGTCAATGAAATAAATCAGGCATGCATGCCCAAACACTGTATGGTTTTTCTCATATGAAAAATCCAAAGTATAAATAAAAAGAGCAAAATAAAAGAGTGAGATAAATAAGCAAGGAGATAGATCTGCTGCAGATAGACTGGGACCAGGAGAAGGGATTTGTTTAATTAAATAAATCAAGGTATGACATACCCACAGTGAAAGTACTGTTTCTGGGTTGCAGACATGTACTAATAAATAAATAATTCCTATTTGTTTTTCCTGGTGACCAGTTTGAACTTACTTTGAGCTGTTCTGGTGAAAACTTAGATAAGGTGAAGGTGGTATTTTTTATGTACATAGACAGTCACACTATAATGATGCAAACAAATAAGTACTCTCTTAAAGTGCACTTCCCTTTAAGTGAATAATATTTAATGTGGGTTTTTTTCCTCCTTTACTAACTTGTGTCAGTCACACTTTCACTGTGGTTCAAGTTCAGTGAAAATAGAAGCTTTACTCCCATCAAAATCAAATCAGATTCACAGCCCGTGAAATCCACTCTTGCTGTTTTGCATTCAGAAGCATCACTATAAATGTTCCAGAGTCTAAGACCTCCACCATCTGCTCCATTAGGCACTGGATTTGAGTAGCACAACTTGATTTACAAAGCAGAAAAAACCCAGCATATCCAAGCAACAGTTCAGCCTGAAGCTTCTCCTTGATGTGAAAGGCAGCAGGCATTTGCTTCTCCTTCAGGAGGCCCCATACTTTCATGGTTTCTGCATGTTTCCACCTTTATCTTTGCATTCTATCAGCTTTCCCTGGTGAGGGATTTTTTTGTTTCCTTTTTGGGCTGTGATACATTTTTTTTTCTTTTTCTGAATTTCGTAATTCTACATTGAATTTTATTCTGTGCAACCCTCTTGTTCATCCAAAACACGGATCTTTTGCCCCTTGCTCTTTAAAAGGCTCTTGAAGACTCTAAAAGGTCAGTTTCAAAAGGTGTTCACCAGCTCACAGACCTGGTCCAGGAGTCAGTCCATCATTGATCTCCTACAGTCAGGCTTTTAGGAGCCCCTTTTCAGTAATAATAGATGGTGTCCATATGATGGTGAACAATATTTTAAACACAGGAAATGATAACGGGTAACTAAGAAGTTTGAAAGTCATGAATATGCTTTGATAAAACAAATTCCCTGTATTCCAAACCTGATCTTTTTATTTAATTCTTCAAAGTATTTTCTTTTCTTTTCTTTTTTTTTTTTTTTTTTTTTTTTTTGTGGAACCAGGGATTGAACTCA
>NDGN011219383.1:0-17084 GCA_002564285.1 Tympanoctomys barrerae
CCCCTACATTCTCTGCAGGGATTGCAGCTGCAGGGTTTCACCCCAGGCCTGTATTCCAGGCCTTAGCTGAGTCTGGAGGAGACAAGGTAGAGTGGTAGGGAGAGGCAGTTCTCCCACCCACTCACCAGGCCTGGGCTAGGATTGGACTGGGGGGTTCCCGCAAAGTGACAGAAATTCCTACTCAGTGGGCGGGGTGGGGGAGGTACTACAGAGTGGTGGGGTGCGTCCCAAGGGGGTGAAAGAGGGTTCACACACTCACCGGGCCTGGGCCAGGACTGTTTCTTTCAGTTTTAAAGAATATTTTTACTTAACATAAAGTTGTTTAATTTTTTTTTTTGTGTGTGTTGGGGATTGAACTCAGGACCTTGTACTTTCCAGGCAGGTTCTTATGCTGCTGAGCTATCTCCCCAGCCCAATTGAACTAACTTTCCAGCCCTGAAATTCTTGATTTGTAGCTGTTGATACCTCAAATATGATGAGTTCCTTCTCTCTTGCTAAAATTACTTTACTTTATTTATTTTTGTGTTTTGGGACAGGGTCTCACTATGTAGCTGGACTTGTAGTGATCTTCCTCAGTGCTGGGGTTACAAGCATGCACCACTCTGCCAGGCCTTCTTGCTTATTTTATTTTATTTTATGTATTTAGTAGAAGGTCTACAGGGTCTCACTACACAGATCAGACTCATAGTGATCCTTCCTGGTTTTTAGCCTTGCAAGTGCTGGGATTACAGACACCTGCCACCACGCCCAGTCTCAATCACAATCTCAGTGTGCCCTGGGGGCGAGGCCAGCACTGCAGGCCCAGGGATGGAACCCCTGGCCCTTGCCTCTGCCTAAGCAGGCACTTTAATCTGCTGAGCTATCTGGCCAGCCCACTTCTTGCTAATTTTAGGTTATGTCCTTGCTTCTGCTTTTCAATAATTTGATTATACATGTCCAGGTATGAACACTTTAATTTATCCTATGTGCAGTTCATTTAATTTCTTGTGTGCATAGATTAATATTTTTCGTCAAATTTGGGAGGTATATTTCTTATACATTCCTTCTACTCCCTTTTCTCTCTTGATCTCCTCTGAGACTCTAATTATGTGTAAATTTATGTTCTTGGTGATGTTCCACAGAACTCGGAGATTGTGTTTGTCTTTCTGTTCTCTTATGCAAATAATCTCTATTGACCTATTTTTAAATTTTTTAATTTTTTTCCTGTTTGCTTAAATATGGTCTTGAGCACTTCCAGTGAATTTTACATTTCAGTTAGTGTTTTTTATTTATTTATTTTTGCAGTACTGGGGATTGAACTCAGGACTCTGCACTTACCAGGCAGGTGCTTATTCTACTGAGCTATCTCCCCAGCCCCAGTTAGTGGTTTTTGAACCTCAGAACTTTTGCTTTGTATCTTTTCAAATTTCTATGTCTTTATCAATATTTTGTGTCTGGTAAGATATTATTCTCATAGTTTGCTTTAGTCCTTTAAACATGATTTCTTAGTTTAGTTAAAATATTTAAAACATCTAATTTAAAGATTTTGCTTCCAAGTTTCACATCTGTATTTCCTCAGGGATAGTTTTTACTGATGGAGTCTTTTTGTTTTAGTTTCTTTTTTCCTGTACAAGATAATACTTTTTTTGCTTTTTCATGGGTCTTATGATTTTTAGTTGGATACTGGACATTATAAATACAACAACGTGATAACTCTATGAATCAGATTTCTCCCTCCATTTAGGGTCTGTTGATGTTATTGCTTATTATAGTAGTTATGCTCAGTAACATCTGAACTAATTTGTCATACGTAGTTATTGAAATCTCTGCTTGGTTTGCTCAGTAGCAAGCTAATTATTGGATAAATTTTCTTAAATTGGTAGAACAATAAACCTCATAGTGTTTGCCAAGGGGCTGGAAGTAATGTCAATACTGAGCCAGGCAATGAATATACTCAGCCTTCATCTTCACTCCCTGGTTTTGTAGCCCCTTACAGGCTGCCCAAGATAAGAGGCTGGGCTCTTCTCTGGTCATTCCTGAGAATATGCACAGTCCTATATACATACTAGACTTCTACATGCTCAGCACTGTATTGGAACACTTAAGAGCCCTTACTGATATGACATTTCCCAGTTTATCCTTTTAAACTCTTTGATTATTTCATTGTTTACACTAATTCCAAGTACAATCCACTTCCTCAACCAGTCAGGAAGATAAAGGCCATCTGTAATAATTTTCAGTAAACATACCCAGGGAAGAGAATTTTTTCACCAGGGAAGTTCTGATTCAGGTCAAAGAAACACAGCCTTATAAATCTTGTTTTCTAAGGAACCACCAAGAAAGTCAGAAAATAATTACACTGTGGGAAGAGAGCATTAAGGAAGGTCTAGCTCCACTGAACTCACTTCAGTGGGTGCCAGGCTAGCGGTTTTCACTGTAGTTGCCATCTACTGAGCTTCAAGACCACCAGTGAGTTGGAGATGCTGAACTTTGCCACTTATTCTCTTAACTGGTTTAGTGATCTTCATGTGTTTTGTAAAGAGTAAACTCCTTTTGTCTTTTTGCCTTTATCTTCCTCTACAGCTCTTGCTCACTCTAGGTATGTGGCCCTCTCTGTCAACTCCATTTGAGTCTCCAGAACCTGATCTGATATTGTAGGCCTAATTTTTCTGTCCCAAAGTAATATGAATGGCATATCAGATATACCCCTTCAGGAGAGTTGATCCAGAGCCCGTCTCACCATGTCTGTCCTCCTCCCTTCTTTCTCCTCAGCTCTCAACTTTTCATGGCAAAACTGGCTCTGCTGTCCTGTGTGTAAACTTCTGGTTACCTCTGCCTTCTTGATTTCATGCCAAGCAAATTGGTGCATCCAGCCCTGCTGACTGCACTGTCTTTCTGTTTGATTTTGTTTGGTAGATAGTTACTTTGCTTGTGAGTATAGTATGTCTTCTTTGTTGTAAAAATATTTCCTCAATTATTGCTATGTTTGAGATGTTAGCAGAGGAAGGAGAGAGATGAAAGATTATATTTTATGCCCTACTGACTAGAAATTTTTTAGGAGGGCTTTTATAATTTCATCTCTTATCTGAGTAACTTAATGTTTTGCAAGTTGTTATTCCTAGCTGTCTCCAAAAGTATTTTATTCTTGGCTTTGCACTTTTTCATGAGCTTCATTTTTACATTATCATTTTGCTTTTGGTCCTGAAATGTTCTTTGTTTCAGTTATATAGGAGCTATTTCTGCTTCATTTTCTCTCCTTCCTCTTTTTCTTAGTTTTATCTTCCTTGGCATTCTTCCTTTTGAAAATTGAAGACAGCAGGTGCTTGATTCCATTTTCAGGGATCCATCTTCATAGATCTATTCTTTAACTTATCACCCAGATAATATTCTTTTCTTCAGTTTTATGACAATCTTTTCAATAGCTCTATGATTTGCTTTTCTGGTCATTCAACTATAAAAAGAACACACTTTCATATTTGGTGCTTAACAGCAATTTGGTAATTTGGATTATTCTGGGCTCCATTGTCAGTCCTTGAGGCTGAATATTCTTAGACAAATGAATAAATATCCAATATCAAGTAGGTTTTTACATCATTTGCTAGAACTGGGCAGATAGAGGGTCATTTCTCCCCATTTCCTAATTGTCTTTTACTTTTAAGACACTTAGAAAATTGAAATTATTTTTTAAAAAAAGTCCTTCACATGTACCTACTGGTAATCTTTTCATTGTTTTTTCAATTTGCAAACTTTATTTTTTGTACTGGGCCTTCAAACATGCAATGCAACTCCTCTGGTCTCTATGGGAGGGCTACTGGTTATTTTGATTGGTTTGACTTTTGTTTTTCCCAACCATGGGGCCAATAGACAGGAATATAGTATTGCCCTAGATTTCTTCATTGATGATAGCTGTCATGGCTTTCTGCTGCATAGCAGTGCCAGTTTTACAGTTTTGATTTCATGATAGAGCCACTGAGGCAGTACAATTGGGAAGTTACCATTCCTACATGACATAAATAATAATCATTATGTTTCCCAACATTTTAGATGGTATAACAGATTTTAGTCTTTTTGGTCTCTTCATGGTTTTCCCTTAGAAGCCAGATCAGATCTGAAGTCATTTTATTTATTTATTTATTTATTTATTTATTTATTTATTTATTTGTATTTGTATAGGATCTCACTACACAGTTTGGACTCTTATTGATCCTCCTGCTTTCAGCCTTCCTAGAGCTGGGATTGCAGGCATGCACCACCACACCTGGACATGTTCACAGGCTCAGTGTGCCCTGGGGGCAGAGCTGGCACAGCATGGGACGAAACCCCGGTCCCTGCATTTGCCTGAGCAGGCACTTACTCCACTGAGCTATCTCGTCAGCTCTCTGAAGCCATTTTAATTGGTAGCCATATCAACAAGTCCAAATTTCTAAAAAGGAAAATTTAATTTCTCCATGGTGATCCTTGGCTTTTGTTTTATTTTCGAATTTTAAGATTCTTATAATGGACCTACAGTCAAATTTTAACCCCTCTTTCAAGGGGGTAAAACAGTTCTTTCAAGGAATTTCTACATGGGAAACTTTTAGAAGTTATATTTTTAGAAGAATTTTGGAAGAGCAAACTTAGAACTCTGGAAAGTGTTTAAAATTTTTCATAAATTTGAAAAGTTTGAGCTTCACCAGTATGGGAATTTAAACTCCTTCTCAACTGATAGACATGAAAATCAGCATGACTCTTCAGGATAGACAGTGGACACAGTATGGAGAGAGGGCCCTGCTATGCTGGACACTCACTGCTTGCTGCTAGACCATGGGAAACTTGAAGGAGTCACAGGACAAGCAGCAGCTAATCACCAATACTAAAGTATAGCCAGGTACTAATGGCCACCACGCTGTCCACTAAATGCCAACCTCCAGGCCTGCATTCTATTCATTCTGTAGACAATGACCACACTGTTTGACTCACTGTGGTATGCACAGGACCTACTCAAGTTTCTGTCTTGTATTAAACACTTACTATGTTTGGAAAAAATGAACAAATGGACACAAAGTAAATATACACATAGGGTGTGCCTCACCCAAATAGTACATAGCCACAGTGTGAGACATTTTCCTATTAAAAAAAAAAAACCAACACAATGATGCATGCCTTTCTTCTATTTCATCAAGATAACTATGAGAAGACACATAAGAAAAATAATTTTATTGTTGTTAAGGGTGAAGTCTTGCGGAATAAACCCTGGGTGTTGCTGTTGACACTGTCGGCAGTCAAGAACAATAATAATAAGCACAGTCATGTTGAGGCTGCTAATTTACCTTCCAACCAGCATTAATGGACAAAGCAATAGACTGAAAACTGCCGTGTGTTTTCTTCTGGATGATACTTTTAATATTTGTTGATGAGTTGGAGAGTGAACCAACAGAAAGCAAGAATTCTCTGCAGGTGTCTCCTCCTTGTTCCCGGTCCTCCATCCTTGTTTACTGACACCTCCGCCCCCATGCAGGTAACCAGTCACTTTGGAAAGTCTCGCCAAGCAAACACACCACCACAGGAAATCCCGTGAACAACTGCACGTAGGCCTTGGAGAATCTCTGTCTGTGTGCTCCTTCTCCTCGTTCCCCGTTCGCCTACAGCCTTCCAGGCCGGGATCGGCAATCATCACATTTCATTGTCCAGTACCATCATTACAATATTGTTATCATCTGAGCTGGAGTCTGACACTTTCTCTAAGACCTTTCAAATAACCCCTTTACTAGGCTTCAGTACCAAACCATTCAGGGCAAATCTCTGCTTTGTGCTTGTCAGCCTTAATAGACTGGATGTCACTTTAGCCTGTAAAAAGTGCCTGCTCCTCAGCTGTCAGTCAGTCCTGGTGGTGTCAGCTGAGAGCGTGGCTGGAGCTGGCTGGATTAGAGGGTAGTTACCATAGCTGTCAGATTACTGACAGCCTGACACCCACTCTCCCAACTTCCTCTTACCGTATTTGGTTTCTATTGAGCTCTCTGGACCTTTCTTAAGGTGGATTTCTCTGTTGGAAACAGATGATTTGGCCAGCATGCTTAGAAATTGGGCTTTCTTCCCTGTTCTGATTTTTAGAAAGCCTTTTACTCTGAGTAGCTTTTACATTTCAGTGCATATTTTTAGTCTTGTTTCAGCACTACAGCTTCTTTCTTACCTTTTTAAGTTTATGAAAACTCCAAATGTGTGTATATTTCGTGTTCAGCATCCTAATAATGAAAGGATATATAACTCACACCAGAAATATTTTCTGCTTACCTCTTCCACATTTGCAGTATTTTCTCCCTCCTGTTTAAACTTACCTTAGCTCTGGCCCTGGGTTATGTAGAAAGTCTAGCGTGAG
This sequence comes from Tympanoctomys barrerae, assembly GCA_002564285.1. Lineage (NCBI taxonomy): Eukaryota > Metazoa > Chordata > Mammalia > Rodentia > Octodontidae > Tympanoctomys > Tympanoctomys barrerae. Next base: position 6,335 of record NDGN011219383.1, read on the forward strand.
CATGTGTGCACGCTGGTGTGCATGTGTGTGTGCCAGAGGGTGTGGGTCCACACAGCACTGTTGACTTATCTATGGGTGTTTGTGGTATATGTATTCATACTTAATGAAAGGCAGGAGGCTAACAGCAGCAGCAGAAAGAGCAAATTGGCGACTCTCCAAACTGTGCCTTAGTTAACATTTACCTTCAATACAGCCAATTAGTGAATGAAATTTATTCTCTCTTCCTGTATTCCCCCTTCTCAGTTTTCATTCACTCCTTTTCTCCTTTTCACATTTACTAAAGGCTTGCAATCTCGCAGTCCCCAGGCTGGACACCAGGGAAACCAAAATGAATGTCACTCTATCTTTATATACGAATTCACAGTTGCCTGTTCACATTCCTCAGGTATGTTGGAGCTTTACAGGCTTTTATTTCTGACCAGGGAGCTGAGCTTAATTAACACTTTCATTTACTTAGCTAATAGTCAAGGCTGATTTGCTTAAATCAGGCTTTGGGACCAGAAATGCAACTTTTGCACAATCTTAAATTTGCTTACTATTTTAACCAGCCATGGAATTAAACCTGAGTCGGCTTTCCAAGCACGGGGTTCAACCCACTCAGACACATGCACGATTAGGGCTGCATGACTACGGGGCAGAGAGAAAGCACCAGGCTTCAGGAAGTCTACTGTGTCATGGGCAAGTCACTGCATCTTACTGAATTTCAGTTATCTTTTCTCTTGACTGGGGATAACTATACTTAATCTGCCCAGCTTGTGTGTTGGGTCTTCGGCCTAGATAAATATGAATGAGAGCACTTTCCAAATTACAAGGCATCCCAGATGCAGATTATAGTGATAAGTAGTACTCTATATCCTTATATAGAAGTGGCAACCAGTGCTTGATTGTTTCGATTTTTTTACTTATTCTTTCTTTCTTGTGTACACACACTTTACTTTTGTTTTTCTAGCATGTAACCACAGAACTGAAAAAAAAAATGTTCTCTGGTAAAAACAACAGACTATGTTTTGATTAAACTTACAAACTCACACTTGAATTATAAGCCTTTAGTGGTCTTCTATGGTCCTCATTACACTTATCAGAATGTGTGGCTTTTGAAGACCATTGTTGTTTTTTGATGAAAGTGGTTTAAACTGAAATGAGTCCGTAGCTATCTCTACTGCTATGTAATTTTGTATTCCCTGTAATTCCAGAAACTTGACAAAATAAAGTTCAAAACAGAGTCTAAAAAATTGTAGTAAACCTACTGGAAAAAGGATTGGGGTGGGCATAGGGTAGGAGCAGGAGAGGAGATATAAGAACTTTATGTTTTCAGTGCCAGAGCCAAAGACATATTTTTTCCTGTTCTTCCTCCCCATAGGGAAAAAAATTAATGAAAAGACCCTTATATTTCTCTCAATTAAATGCTGGAAAACAGCCTTTCAATATTATTTACAAGCATCCAGAAGTTTTAAACTCAGCTGCCTCTCTGCCGTTCCTGCTCCTCTAACACTCATTCTTTATTCTGCACACCATGAAGGCTCTCCTCCACACCAGTGACTGGAGGTACAATTATTCAACCAACCTGGTGAAAGGCATCACATTTAACAAATAATAAATGGGCTGTGGAAATGTTCATTTGCACACCAAGTGTCCTGGCCATGTTTTTGCTGAATTATCTGGGCAAGGATTCCATTTTAAAAAATTTCTTTCTTTCTTTATTCGTGTGGTACAGGGTCTCACTTTGCAGCTGACTTGTAGTGACCTCCTGGCTCAGCCTCCCCAGTGCTGAGCTTCCAGATATGCAACCACCATGCCCAGTTTTGGTGGCTGGCTTACACAGCTTGTGGTATTGGGGATTGAACCTGGGTCCTTGCTCTTGCCAGGAAGGTGCTTAGACCACTGAGCTATCTCCCAGTCCAAAGGATTCTGTTCTTTGTCAGCAATAATGCTTTTTCAAACCTGACTCCTTCCTAAGCCCGATTTATTAATGAAGGTCTGCATTTTTTTCAAGGGCATAAGGCAGTGGTAGGGAACGTATGGCATACATGTTTCTTGTTTTTCTTTTAAGATAAAAGATGTTACTGTATGAGTTGTGTTTTTGTTCTAAACCAAAACCTCAGTGCTCATGTTTAATTGCACCGTTGGCACTTTGTGTGGGCTTCAGATTGTGGTTTGGGCTTGTGTCTCTAAGATGTTCATCATTACTACTGTAAAGGACCCAGCTGTGGGCCCACAACCAAGGTGGAGATTTTACTCTGTTGTCCAGGCTGGACTTGATCTCCTTGGCTCGAGTGATCCTTCTCCTCCCCATGAGCTGGTGCTATGGGCATGCACAAGCGCCCACTTTCCATCTTAGTTTTAACCATAGAGGTGTTTTTCATTCCTGTTCTTCAAGCAACCTCGGCCTAAGTTGCTACCGCTGAACCCCAACACACAGGTATTCTTGGGTTCATTCCTCTTTCTGTGGATTCCTCTTTTTCATCTATAAAACAGATACCAGTATATGATCTACATGGATTAAGTGGGATCCATCTGTGTAAATTTGACATGCTGTTTGGCACAAAGTAATGAATGGGGGTTTATTGTTACTATTGTTGTTATTATTTTTGAGACAGTGTCTTGCTCTGTAGTTCAGGCTAGCCTCAAGGTCATGGTGATCCTCCTCCTGAGTGCTGGCATTATAGGTGCCTGGCTGTTACTACTATTATTAATGTCACTATTTACACTCTTGTCCTGACCTAGACTTTGAGTTTGTGAAAATCTAAAGAAACCATCTAGATGTTAGTCTTCTGGATTTTTTTCTGACCTTATGCAATGGTACATTCTCATCTACCCACCCATCCATCCATCCATCCTTGCATCCATTTATTCATTCATATAATAAATAGCTAACGGTCTACCATGCAGGTGGACTAAGCAAGGTGAAAAACTGCAAAGATGTATATTATCAGTCCTCCAGGATTCCCAGTCAAGTAGAATAGACGGGTATGTTAACATTCATAGGGATATAATTAGATCTACAACAAAATATAAAAATATATTACTGGGAGCATTTAAAAAGGAGCACTTCCTTTGGTGAGAAATGTTGAGGAAGGCATCCTAGGAAAGAAGAGCTTTAAGCTGAGTCTGGCAGAACAAGGAAGGACATTTTATCCATGTGTAGAGACTTAGGTGTCACCAGAGCAGAGCAGCGGGAAACTGCGGCCCACTGCATCAGGAGGGAGGACTAGGGGCAGGTTCCAAGAAGGAGCCAGGGGTCCAATTGAAAGGTTCTGCACCCCAGGCCTCTCTCAAAGTCTACAGATGTGTTCAGGGTTTTAAGAAATGGGAAAAGAGGATCAGAAATGCATTCTAGAACAATCACTCCAATAAGAAATGTTTTTGAACCAAGAGTCAGCCTAACAGAGAAACACCAAAAGCGTCAGTAAGGCACAGACAGAGAAGATGGAGTGGAAAAATGAGTCCGGAGATGTGGAGGAGGAAGACACAAAAGGCTTCCAGAGAGCTGGGCTTTAAGATTGAAGGGAAGCGGGGCCCCAGGTGGCTTCCAGTTTCTGACTTTGGTGACTGAAGTGGAGAGAGGAGGCGTCCCTGAGTCGGCAAGTTTGCCTGAGGATCTAGTCAAGAAGAAGCACCTAGAGAAGGTAAGAAAGGCCTGGAAGCATCAGACAGATGAGTTTATAGTTTGGAACAAGTTAAATGGGCAGTGTCTGTGGAACACAGAGAACGCTTGGAGTTAAACATGAAGCGCTCTGGGGCAGACCCGAGCATCTCGAGTGTGCTTGGCAAGTGGAGCAGTGTGTGGATGTAGCTGCACAGGGTGTGACAGCTGAAAGGGCCTCTCAACAAGGACTGCATGAAGAACTGAGGCAAAGCCCATGCGGGAGCAGTTGGGGAAGTAGAGGAGGTTCGGGAGGTTTGGGTGGGTATCTGAACAGGGTGTGAGGGAGGCGGGTTTCATTTCTGAATGGAGTAAACTAAGCTGAGAGGAAGGTGGCCAGCAACCTCAGCAAGAGGAACTTGGTTGCTCCCGAGGAATGAGAGGATGGGAGGTGGGCAGCCAGAGAACAGAGGACAGGCTTTCTACGCTTATGAGGTGGAGTGAGAGGCTGAGAATTGTAGGCTTATCAGGTTCCTGCTTTAGAACTCCAGTCACACCTTTTGGCATGCTGCTTTATTCTCCTTACCACATCCTTGATTGCAGCTTGTAAATCTTCAGGCCTGTTCCTTCAGCCTTCTCAGATACCCCATTCAAAACTATGTAATGAATTGAAAGAATTAGCATTTGTCATTGCTACGAATCCCAGGTGGCTCCAAGGAGTCCTGAGTAGCTCCAGTCACAGGTTTTGGTTCTGAAACCTCTCTTTTCAAACTGATTGCATCACTGCCTCCAGGAACACCCGACAGGTAGGGTACCCCCCTTGCCTCACCCTGCTTCCTCCCTCGCAGCAGGCAGAAGTGATGAGCTGCCTGCAGCCGGCAGCTGAGGCACCCAGAGACCTGGCGTCTCTGAGCAGCTCCTAGCGCCTCCTTCCCTAGGCAGCACCAGGGCCTGCCTGGGCTGAGCAGTGAGAGAGACATCTGTGATATCTGATGACAATCATCTCTGATTAGAGTGTCACTCCCTAGCACAGGCGAGCTGAGGCCACAGCTAATTAGCTATGTGAGGCCAGCACTCTGTTTACTGGAACTGTACTAACAAGTTGCAGCTTTTTCCATCGTAGCAGAGTCAGCTCACAAATGCCAGCTAGAAACCCTTCACTCCAATAGTTTAGAGATGGGGGCTGCTGTTTCCTGACTGCACCAACACCAGGAAACATGAGTGCCTCAGCCGAGATCCACTTTTAGTCTATCCTCCTACCTTCTGTCAGCTGTCACTTCAAGACAGTACTGGAATAAGTTGCTTTATAGAATCTAATATTATTCTAAGTGGCCTTGCACTTTTACATGAGTATCTTCTGCTCTTTCTTTTTAGCACTTCTTGGGCTGTGTGAGAGAATCAGCCAAACCTAGAAACATAGCTGAGATGGGCCTTGTCATTTGAGCTAAAGGATAAGAGAAGCAGATGAAAAGACTAGGAATTTAATGGGAATTAAGGACACAAGCTCAATTGTGTCCCATGAATACTTGAGGATCAGATCTATTGTTCATAAACTTAATGTATTTAGGGATATACTGTATTTTTTTCTATAGAACCACCCTGATTGAAATCATTTTCAGGATATTTTTCTGGAATTTATTTTCAGGGAGAAAAGAGAAAAAATTTTCATTTAACTTCTCACTCAGCCATAGGGAGTGTTTCTCTGATAACTTTGAGAAATGCTGTGCTTCTTCTGTAGCTTCCATGTTTAGAAATGAAGGAAACTAACTTACAGTGCATGAAGGGGGAACACTGTGAGGCAAAATGCCGATAGATCTCATTATTATTATAGCCTTATGATTTCAAAACACTTTTATAACTTGGCATTGGAAAAACTTTGGAGAATTTCACAAAGTCAATAAAGATTAGCAATATAATACTCAGGATTGCCCCTACCAGTAGCCCAAATTTCAAAAAAAAAAAAAAACCCACCCATTTTTCTGAAGGGCAAATTCACCACCTACTCTTAATGGGCCTCATTTGAGGACAATCACTTTGTTGAATTCCTACTCTTCTTTCTTCCTTTAGTCAGTAACGATTTGTTCAAAGATTTTCAGAAAATCAAATTTTAGAATAATTCTCAAAGTCTGGGTAATGTTATGGAAGTGGATGACTTTTCATAAACTCTACCACTTAAATTTGATAAGTATTTTAATTTGTCTTCTGGTGAAACCTGTGGATTATACATCTTGAAACTGTGCACAGTATTTCTAGCACCACTGCCTAAAATGTAATGTACTGGAAATCTAACTACTTTCACTAAAGTCTATGTGGATGTGGTTTTTAACTTTGATGCTGTTTAAAGTGCATTTATTTATGTCTATCATCAAAAGCACACTTCAGTGAGGCCATCGATAAATCTCCATTTTTAGAAATTTGCAAGTGTCTGAAGCATGTTCATTCATTTTGTTTACATTCTTAATTTAAAACAAACAAACTTCTTCTTAATGAAAGTGCTTTAAAAATGCTTTAAACAAAATTCCTCTCCAGGTGGAAAGTTGATTACCAATCTTTGGTCTGGAGGTAAATTTTACAGCTGTTTTAAACCCATGAAAGTGGGTCTTATATTGGAAGTGCTGACACAGCCTTTACCCACTGTGTATCGGCATGAACTATACCGCTGTAATAAGCAGTTATTATGTATGTGTAAAAATAATGAGAGGCTGTGTCTGAAGAGAGTTAATGTAAAATGCTAAGCAATTATAGTTGGTTACACAGGATAGGTTAATATTCCTTCATATAGCTGCACTTTTTTCTTTTGTCCTCCAGAACTCCTAATGAAAATTCTGAGACCTGACTGCAATGATAAGCAGCCATTCACACGTCCTTTGTGTCAAGGCTGTTGCATTAATACTTCCCTTCATATAACATTTTGCATAGCCTAAAGCATCTATTAAAATCCTTTGTAAAATTCATGAAACAAAAGTGGTGGGTTGAGTCTAGGGGGAGAGAAAGTAAGCTGCTTATTAGCAAAAAGTCAAAAACACAGGGCCAATTACAGATCTGAACAAGAAGAGCTGAGGAACAGCGCGGGGAGTAATTCTTTCTTCAGCCCAATGGACTCAAGCGAGGGGCAGGTTAGATGAGAATAGAGCAGCAACAACGGTTGGATCAGTAATTAAACAGAAATGTTTGGAGTCAGAAACAGCTCTATAACAATGGAAGGAAATGCTCAACTACAGCAATTGTCTGGCCTCACCAAGATGCTAAATTGGAAGGATTTAGGGGTTGCTCCCTAAAGGAGAGACACGGGGGGGGGGTAGTGAAGGGAAAGTGGGGGCTCAGGAGATATGTAAAGAATCCATTTGGTATTTCAAATGTTGTAAATTAGATTTTTTAAAAAGAGGGAGAGAGGGAGAGAAAGACAGAGCCTTCCTACTGAACCAGCAACATAAAACTGAATAAACCACAATAAGATTGCCCTTTTTCTGCTATAAACTTGGCATTAAGCTTGTCATGTTCAATGACAGCCTACTAGGCCTCACGCTTTACCCTTTGGAATTTGAAAGATTGGCAGGTGTCATGATTTCCTTAACATAAAAGACCTTGCAGATAATGTTCACCGTGCACGTTTATACTTCATAACTCCACTTCCCTCATTTTGGCATCATCGGGTGAGCTCGCCACTCAGGCTGTGGTTGCCCGGACGGTCCAGAAGCGTATCTGGCCTGAGGACAGTGTTTACTGCAAAAAGAGCTTGCAGCAGAGGCTGCACTTTTATGATGCTCCTTAGCAGTCTAAACATGCCCACATTTACAATAATGAGCTGCTTTGTAGAGAGCGGCTCTCTGAGAACACTGTTACATTTCTTTGAAATGTTGAATGCAACCAGAATGGCTCTCCTCTCACTTAAGGCTAGAGACACAGTCCCATTTAAACAATAATTCCTTCTCTTTGCAACCTTCTACCCCAGTCAGATCCTTCCAGTAACTCCCAGAGTTGGGGTGAGGGGTCAACATTGAGGGAAACAGAAGCTCCCGTAGAAAGGCTGATAGTTTCATTTCAACTGGCATCGCACGGCACCTGTTTGCCATTGCCCAGTGTCACTTAAAAATAAACAAGAGACTCTATTTAGAGGAATCAGTGAGAAGAATGAAAACCTGACATTTTCTTCTAATCCAAAGGGAAAGAATGATAGGTTGGCGAGGCACTAACCTAGCCTACTCATTTAACTAACTAGTTTCAAAGATTTCAATAAATCCGACCTGACAGATTTAAGTTTTCATTACACACAAAATTGAGAAAAAAGGAAACTGAAACAATCCCACTCATGCCTATTACCCAACGTCAACATTGTCATCTCCTTCCTGGTCAACTGATCTCCTTGGTACCCTGGTGCTGCGTCATTTAAGTAATCACTCCTTTAAATGTGTTCCCAGGTATCTCTAAAAGGTAAGAATTCTTTGGAAGTCTTTTAAAGGAGGCCAAGGAAATATCTTGAATCTCATACCCTTTAACGCTTTTGTCAGCATTGTCCCCCACAAATGGCATCTCTCCAACCAATGGCATCAACCCACATGTTAGATGTATAAAGGAAATTTAAGAACATCATTAGTACCTGGTTTGCTGCAGAGGATCATTTTTCTGTCATGGCCAAGATCTTAGAAAACTGAGCTCTTCTTCTGTGACCTACTGTCCTTTTATTTGTAAATTTTACTTTTGGTATTCAAATAAATGATGTATTTCAATTATATATATTCTTAAGCTTGACTTAAAAATATGTGCTGGGCAAACTTACTAGGTACCTGGCTTTGTTAGGTGAAGGAGGACAGAAATGACCAACAAGGAAAAGTAATCAGCCATTCTCTCACTTATTCCAAATTTTGTTGGGTGTGTAAACAGAGATTAATGCTTTCAATTGCCTTTTATATTAGTAAATGCTGCTGAAGAAGATATAAAAGTATATATATTTTTATATCACATATAAAATTTGTATGAGTTCTTTTTTTCAACCTTATACCACTGTTGTTTCCTTACTTGTCCCAAAACAGAAATCTCCTCCTCAGCTGTAAACCATGATGCACTCCCTGATTTACTAATAGAGAGCAGCATCTGAGCACAGCAAAGTAAATAGCCCTCATCCTTATTAATAAAATAGAAACATACGAAATAAATTATTATATTTAAAACTTTTACACAGAGTTCTTCTTTAATAATAAAGTGTGTCTCCACCCTTTACTGTCTTACATTACTCATAAATACCACAATTATAAAATGATAACATTTTCTCCCTGACTTCTTTAGAAAACTAAAGAGATAGACCAGATGCTTGGATCTGACCTAATGATCTAATTTTTTAAGGGACTGGAATAGCAATTTTTTAAAAACATTTTTAGTATGTATAATATAATATCTATGACACAAACTTGAATTACTAATCATAATATTAAAATTTTAGCATGAATTTCCCCCCAGTTTAAAACCGCAGTATCTGCAATGCACTCATCTCCTAAATTAACTTCTATCCTATACCACTGCATAAATGTTTTTAAAGTAACTTTGCTGTGTGTGTACAACATTACAATTATTTAGTTTTGTTTGGAGATTTTATGAAATGTAATCATGTAAGCGGTCTTTTGAAAGTTGCTTTTCATGTTCAACATTATGTCTCTAAAATTCATTCATAATGACCACATGTGCCTGTGTTTTATGTTATTCATTTTCTCAACTGCATAATACTCCATTGTGTGGAGATAATATGACCTCTTGGTTTCCTAATCAAGGGGAACTGAGCAGCTTTAGAATTTCCGCTTGTTTCTTCCTTATTTCTCACTGATATAGGCTGTGAACACCCTTGTCCGACATGCCAAACTTTAACAGCGATCTTCTTGTGACTTTTACAAATAGCAGTGGGGATTTCCTGCTTATGTTTTCCTGTTAATAAAATTAAGTGCCAATAAATAAGTTAATTTCAAATAAAAACAAAACCACAGTTTTTAGCTTTGATGCACACAGGCCATGACACACAAGCAGGAAGATTCTCCATGATTACATTGTGACATCCTTGAACTGGAAGAGAAAACCTAGAGAGGAACAGCAGGAGTTTCTGAGTGGAAGAACCTGAAAACCCGCTCCTGGCAACCACAAACCTGGGGCCCGGATGCATTTGCTAGAACAAGTTGGGTTAACAGGAAGACGGTGTGAAAGGCGATGGAGGCATTTCAAGCAAACGATTGTGAGAACGTCATTTAAGCTACTTTCTTCCTCCGCAAAGCATCATAAACAAAACAAAGCAAAAATTTTTTTTAAAAGGGCAAAAAAAAAAAATCCACATTACTTCTGTCTCTGGGATATTAAATGGAAATACATGTTTGGCAAAATACCTCAGGATTTTCTAAACTATTATCTCCCTATAGTTTCACTAACATGTTAACCTACTTAGAGCAATTAGTGCTTCATTAGTAAGGCTAACTAACTGTTGCCAGGCTCTGTAATGATTTGCCAGGCTTTCCAGATACAAGTGCATAATCAATGTTTTCCAATTACTTCTATAGTGCAACCACTATTTCAAATAAACTAGATAATAATACAAACCCATTACTGGAGCTGAAGTAGCAGAGGCATTTAATTGCGAGGCAGTTCTTCTCAGCTTTTAAAATTTTTCACACTAATGAAGTGTCATACAAAAAAGTTGTATTGATTTTTCCACCACATGGCTTCAACCACAAATATGTAATTATCCCTTTTATATCTAGCTGGGGGATTAAAATAATCTATAGTATATAGCCTTTACTTATCCCTGATGGGTTTAGTAGTACTTTTACCCTTTTCAAAATATGCTGCCCTTTGATGAATGAACTTTAGGCAAAATGTTGCTTTATCTGTTTCAAATCTTTGCTTTTTACAGTCAGTTTGTGTGCAAGTATTAAAGTCTGAAATTTTGAGCTTCTAAAACCTCCTAAAGAACACATTTTGATATAATTTAATTTACTGAGAGCATCATAGATATGTCTCCGCTAAAGAAATCAACATGGGTATACAGTATTGCACATTAGTAGTACCTACATTTGCATTTCGCTGTAGTTACATTTTTATTCATAGCTAATATTTTTGTTAACCGTGTTATATTTTTACTCAAATAAAGTGGCTTCAACATTAATTGGAACCAGTTCTTTCCCAGATCTTCAG
>NDGN011219470.1:0-19445 GCA_002564285.1 Tympanoctomys barrerae
ATATATATATATATATATATATATATTCACTACAAAATGGTCCTTCATTTATATCCTTCTTTTCTGTTTACTTTTGTAAGAGATGGGTATTCCATTTCTATTCATATATTGTAGGTGCATAAATTCAGCAGAGTAATCCAATATAGTCCAGCAGTCTATAATAGTAGTGGGTTATCCATGTGACTGTGAATGTCAGAAGTTGTTGACTTGAGCCTTTTACAGCTCAGCATATAGCCTGCTTTTCGACATTCACAAAACAAGCAACCACATACACAGCAGGTAGCAAAGCACTGACTTTTTCCTTCCAAACCTTAGGCTGTGCTTCTGATTGATGAGATTTAATGTATATTGAAAATATTATCTTCCAGAAACTCTGGGCAGTGACTAACTTTCTTGCACCTATTGTCAAGTAGGCATGCTAGAAAGCGAAAGAGATACATGCTAATTTCACATAGAGGGGATGTGGATTTTTAATTGTGCTAGGTCTTGCCAAAATTCTCAGAAAAATTGTCTTTGTTGACTTGGTAAATGTAAGTTCTCTGTGACTGATAGCTTTCCATTACTGTGGCAAAATACCTGAGAATAACAACTTAAAGAAGGAAACATTGTTTGGTTTGCTTTTGGGAGACTCATGAGTTCAGAGGACCAGGTAACAACAGTTATAGCCTGTTGGTTGTTCCTTGGGGAGGCACGTAGGTCAGGTCACTCCACCTGAGGCCTGGCCTTCAGTGGATATGCCTCTGCCCACAGTGGTTATGCATTCTCATCCTCTGCACTGCTTCTGTCAAGAGGCCCAACCTTGACTGACTGCCTAGAATATTTCTGTCTAACTTAATTGATTGTCATATTGGGTTCCAAATGTGTCAGTTTTGTAATGTCACAACACTAAGGAGAATTTTAAAGCAAATAAGGGGAAAGAAGAACAACGCTTGAATTTGTAGAAGGGGTCCCAGTGGGCTTCCTTCTCCTGTTTTTCTTCCATCTGGGGTAATGCTACGTCCTGTCCCATTTTGCTCTCCTACATACCAATCATCCCTAGAAACACCTTCTCAGACACCCCCAAGATGTGCTTTTTTAGGTTTCCTATGTGTTTCTCAGTCTAACCCAGTTGCCAATGCAGGTGAGCCATCACATAATGCAAAAACGAGCCTTCAGCGTCTGCGTGGTCAGGATGGGTGAGATGTTCATTGATGCAGCAAAGATGCAAAGTTAAGAGAAACATAAGCTGTGCAGCTATAAAGCCAAGACACCACCTCCTCCAAAGATGCATGAAGATATAAGATGAGCTCCTGATCCATTGTCTCGCCACTTCTGGGCCTCTCAGCAGTTGGTCTTGTACCAGTTCATCCTAGCATCTCTTCAGGCAAGCAGATGTCACTTGTTGAGCCTGGAGAAGGAACAGTCCTAAAGGGCTGGCTGTCTTTAAATTGTGTGGTACCTGAACTTATCAGTTATTAAATGTGTTTAAACTCACCTTCACTCCTCCTTTTTTGTGGTATTGAGAATTCAACCCATGACATTCACACTGAACTATACCTGCAGAATACCACTGTTTAAAAAAAAATAAATACAGGGTTTCATTGAAGTGTCTAAGTTGCTATGCTAACCTTGAAATTGAGGTCCTTCTGCCTCAGCCTCCTAAAGTGTTAAGATTACAGGGATGTGCCACCATGCCTGGTTTTCATCCTTATGTTCAAGATAAGAAGAAATGGAGGTCTAAAGGGTAATGCCAAGGGGTGGAGTCCAACTGCACATTGTTTCAATATTGTTTTGTCTGCCACATTCATGGTCTTGCTGCTGAATCAAATATTGATACTAAGATATTTATAGCATATGATATAGTTTAATGTAGGCTCTGCTCTTAAGACACATTGGGACACTTAAATACTGCCAATTGTAATTTCTGGTATAAAACTGAGAGACCATTTTGTGACACACGTTCCAGGAAAGCTCAGTGAGTAGTTGGCATAAAAATACAAGGCAAAAGGCATCTTTATTGTCCTACACAAACCAACCTCTCCACAACCTCATCTCTCCCCCTGTTGTGTAGACTCTTACACACCACACATGTGCAGCAACATAGCCTTTGCCCTTGGCCAGATTTATGGATGAAGGATGATGTGTTTCGAAGGCACCCTATATGGGACTCCTTTCTGACATTCTCAGAGTTATTTACTTCCTTCTGCCTTATAATTTTATGTCTGCCATACTTCTACATAAAGGTATAATAGCCTCTTTTCATGTCCTTCATTGAGCTGTGATTTCTTAAAATTTATATCTTAATCATTTTTGCATCCTTGGTACCTGGCATATGATACATAAATTTAGAAGGTGTATGAATGATCGCTTGCTTTTTCCCAGTAAAAGGCTAAAATGATAAAGTGTGCTGAGTTGTTTCCTTTACTGTAACCAAAATCTCATACTATGAAATCCCACATATATTGTCAACTGTTCCAAAATCTTCAGCAGTTTCTTTTCACAGAGCAGAGAAAGAAATTCAGTGTAATATGACAGAGACCAAATTTTGGTGTAAGAAACTATGAGACCTGGATCTCACTTCTATCCTTTGCTCCTGCGATGACTTGTCTTCCATCCCTTGTGTCTTCACAAGTAAGCTGAAGTTGGTGTGCACACCTGTCCCACACGTTAGTGTGAGAGTTAATGAAACAATGCATAGGACTCACCGAGCACCACGCCTGAAACTGTGCTGGACTCACCACGCCTGAAACTATGCTGTTCAGCTACAAGAGCAGAAAGAACAAGGAGGAAATTAGTAGCTGTAATGTGAGCATGGCATTTTCACACTTTTCTCCCAGAAGAAGAAAACATTAGGATTGCTTTCAGGTTTTCATTATGTTAAAAGGACAGAATTCAAGAATTCTGCTTAAAAGACATAATGTATCGCTCATATGTTTGATCATTAGGAATAACCTTTCCAAGAGGCAGCAGCCACCACCTGTCTTTCCAGAGGTGAGCTGAGCTGCCAGAAATGGATGAGGAGGATTTTTCTCATCTCCACCTCAGCTTGTTGCTACACAGACTCTCTCTGGGAGGTTAATACCTTGATCCTTGGATAAAATAAAGATATAATTCATAAGAAACAGGAGCACAAATGGAAGCACAGTTGGGTGGAGAGCAAGGAAAGAAATATGTGAAACGGAGAAATCAAAAGCTGTGTGGAATGGCAAAGCCTGTGGGAGAAGATGCTGGGGACAGAGCTGGTGACTGCAGCGCCTGGCTAGAACTTCGGGTCACCAGTTATTTCCTTCCAAGTTCCTTTTCCTCATCATGAGTATAGACATGGAGGAGAAGAAAAGCAATTTTTTCCTATGTCGTCATAATTTCTCATTTGGAATGGACTCCATAATAAAAGAAAAGCAAAGAGACGTTTGTTGACCTGTGTGTTTCAAACATGCAAGGGATAACCAAAAATACAGTGATGTTTGAATTTAAAGGAGGTTGATTACAATGAAAGACATGGCAAGAGCTAGGTGTGTTTGAAACAAAGGGGGAGCATTTTGAGTGGAATTAGTAGAAATGTGTCTTTAATTGCAAAAAGGTTTTATAAAATTTAAGCGTTCACCATATATTTGATTGCACCTCTCACACAGGAGATGAGCAGGGAGAGCATCATTCACAAAGAGGCGACTCTGACTTCCACCTCGTGCAGCCTCTTCAGCAAAGGATAGCAAAAGCTTAGGGAAGTGACAAGAGAAAGGAGGGACACTGAGTTCCTAGGTCCACAACTCACGGGAGGGCACATAGCGGCAGACAAGGGTGAGCGAGTGAAGCTGGCCACTGCCGGCTCCTCGGGAGCTTTCCTCAGTCTCTGAAGCTGTCTCCAGTGGCTTCCTTGAGTTCCTGGTCAAGAGGGCATGGCAGACATTTTTTATCTCTATGAAAAGTTATGCTTCCAGGCAAAGAGAGGGAGGGTGGAGGGTTCTCTTGTGTCTATTTATTTTAAGTTGCTTCTAGCTTTATAATCCTTCACTATCTGTTGTGGCATATTCTGGCCTCCCAGGCATAACAATTTCTGTTACTTGTAACTCACGGAGAAGCCACCCCTCAGCTCTAAGACAGTTGAGATTCACAAGGCTAAAGGGCTCAACCAGGCCGGACCCCTCCTGTCCCTCCCTGGCATGCTGGCCAAAGTGCTACCGTCTTCGCAGCAAAGCAGGAAGGCGGCATAGGAGCCTCCTGTCCAGGGGCAGGAGGTAATTGAAATGTAAATTGAAAAATTCATATCTTATGCTCCATTCAGGCCCTATATATTTGCTCTGATGTTTAAAAGATTTTTAAACTAAAACATGTTTTAGGAGCTTCAAATTTAAAACTCAGTATATATCCTTGTATGTGTTGTTTTTATTGAAAATAATAAATATTTTTATTATTAATAATATTAATAATAAACTTCTCATCATTTCAATCTCTCTGTCTCTGTCTCTGTCTCTGTCTCTGTCTCTGTCTCTTTCTGTCTGTCTGTCTGTCTGTCTGTCTGTCTGTCTGTCTGTTTGTCTCTCCCTTCCTCCCTCCCTCTCTCCCCACCCCCAGGGGTAACTCTCTGCCATTATAAATGCTGCACAGTATAAGGTCGTTTATTCTTAAATCTGCTTAAATGATCCTTACCACGAAATGGGCACGGAGAAGTCACAGCTGAAATAAGTCATCCAGAGCTGGCAGAGCCGGCTGTGCAGTGCAGGGTACAGCACTCGCACTCAGGATGACAGGAGCGTAGCTGGGAAGCGGCACCGTCCCGCGGCCTTGCTGCGACTCCCAGAACAAAGCTGCTCTGAAGGAGGCTGACGTGTGTACCATGTCAGCTGTGGAAAGAGCAGGTACATCTGGGGAAAGGGTGTTCGTTAACCAGGCAAGAAAGGGTGAGTCAGGAGAGGGAGTCCAGGATGCATGACAAAACCCAGGAAACAGACAGCCTTCCTGATGGGCATCTCGTCTGAGACCTTCAGGTAAGAATCATGGGATCAGGCTCAGATTGAAAAGCGTTGTATGTAGCTAAGCTACATGAAAATTAATACACAATCAAGAGGGACCAGGCCCTCAAGAAAGTGAAAACAAGGAAGTAAAAGCATCCAAGTTGTGGTTGGAGTCGCATTTAAGGAAGGCCAGGACTTGACATGAGGTTGCAGTGGCCAGGCTTATGTGCCTCCCTAAGAGATAAACGTGAAATTGTATACAATTATCATGGCCTGGTACGTAAGTCCAGCCTGGGGTTGCTTGCCCAGGTGACCAGAACGTCTGCACCTTTTCCTTTCCAAACATGCCTCTGTGCTTTTCCTGTACCCTTGCTATGTATGTGACTTATTTCCCCATCGGATCAATGTTATTGTGTGATTACACTTGTGTCCCTGTCGGTCAACTGCAGTTGGAGCCACATTGTACCTACCCTGTGATTTTCCTGTATAAATTACTCCTGACAAATGACTTCAGTAACCACACCATTTGAAACACCTTCTACAAATCCAAAAGCTCTTTCCCCTTTTTTGCTTTAAAATTCTCCTTAGTGTTGTGAAATTACAAAACTAACACATTTGGTGCCCAATATGGTAGTCAATGAAGTTAGGCAGAAATATTCTAGGCAGTTAGTCAGTGTTGGGCCTCTGAGGGAGGCAGTACAGAGGATGAGAACGCATACCCACTGTGGGCAGAGGCATATCCACTGAAGGCCAGCCCTCAGGTGGAATGACCTGGCTTACGTGCCTCCCCAGGGAATAAGCAGTAGGCTATAACAGGTGTCACCTTGTCCAATGAAGTCTAGACAGACATCAGCCACCCTGCTGGTTGACCAGGACGTCCTGATTTACCTCTTGCTAATTCCTTCCTTTCCACCAAAAAACACCATGAGGAAATGAGGACCTAGGTCTTGGGACAGGTGTCGGGGACTTGCTTATGAGAAACAGATCCCTCCTTAGCTTCCTAAGATGTGGACGTTTGTTAATGGTAGGGGTCTTTGCAGAGGGAATCTTAGACTTTTGCACTTTATGGCTGACCACAGAAATGTGACCCGCTGCTCTCCAGGACCTCCCACTTCCTTTTGCTCTGTCCCCAGCCTCATTCTCAAAATGCTCCCCTTCCCCGGAATTTTCCCTCTGATGATGAGGAAACTATTTTTCCTTCTTGACTTTCAGTAAGGCTGTGAGTGAAGTGTTGGGGTGTCAGGGATGCCTCACATACTATGACTAGTTCTGTTAGGAATATTTATGGAGGATTTAGTTAAGATTATTGTTCACTAAAACCTGGAAACAAGGTTTTAAAACAGTTTTCCCTGGTTATCCAACCACTCACTAGGGTGACAGAAGTTCATTTCCTATTTCCCAAGTATAAGGCCATTCTCTTAAGTAGAATAATGTCCCTCAGGTCACTGTAAATGCCTGCAACCAGAAATCACATTGTTTGGTTTAATGTTTCTAAGAAGAAACCTATTCATGTAATACTCAAAAAATTCTTGATGCATGGCTAATCTACAAAGGGCAATTGCATCTCTGAATTCTGTTTTCAGTCTGATGAGATAAAGTATTCTTGGAAAAATAAATGATTTCTACCAAAAAAGGACACAGATGATGCCTTTTAAGCTTGCTTCCTTCAAATAATGTCCATAAGGGCTGGCGATAGCTCAGTGGAATAAGCACCTGCTTAGGCAAGCACTGACACTGGGGTTCGATTTCTGGCACCATATGCCACTCCATCTCTGCCATCTGAGTCCAGTGCTGGGGAGGCTGAAAACAGGAGGATCACTATAAGTCTGAGCTGCATAGTGAGACATTGTACCAAGTACATTAATAATAATAATAATAATAATAATAATAATAACAATAGTAATAATGTCTGTAATAGCATCTTATTTTGGGTTGTGGAAAGATTTTAAAACAAGTATCTACAAATTGCTGCATTATGTATGTGTGTACAAAACGTTTTTCTAGAGAGTGGATACTTGCTTTTAACAGATTTTTTTTAAGGGATCTCTACCTCTAAAAACTTTATCTTAAGTGATCTGATGTGGCACTGAAAAAAACTTCCTGAGATGAAATTGGCCAGCCTGGTCAGCTGATTAGACATGGGAAAGGAGAGGGCTAAGGCAAGCTTCCATTTACTGATCTGCTTCAGAATGACTCAGTCAGTCAGTCAGTCAGTCAGCCAGTCAGTCAGTCAGTCAGTCAGTCAGTCAGACAGTCAGTCAGTCAGTCAGTCAGTTGGTTTGTCAGTCAGTCAGTCAGTCAGTAGGTCAGTTAGTCAGTCAGTCAGTCAGTCAGTCAGTAGGTCAGTTAGTCAGTCAATCAGTCAGTCAATCAGTGAACAAACATCCATCATGGACTCACTTCACAGAAAGCATGAGATCTGATTGTCTCTTTTAGGAGTCACAATCATAAAAGCAATTGTTAACTGCGAATTAGCCAGCCCCACTCAAGTGTCTGCTGCAGGATGGCAGCCTGGTGTCTTGCAGTCCCCAGGGGGAAGCCGCATGCTGTGTGATGAAGTGCTCATTAGTTGATTTGTATAAAGTGCTTTGAAGATCTGAAGGACTAGGGTGCTGGGGAGTACCACCAACCTCCTCCAACTTTCTTTGTCTCTCTTTTTTTGTGTCAGGAAAACTTGACAGCCTATAATAAGGGATCCAAAGTACAGGCTCACTCTCAAGTCCTCCTTGTCACTGAGCAGGGCCGCCTGTGTAGGCTGGATGATGGACTGTTTTACCCAGAGAAGTCAAAAGCAGGTTCTCTGAAGAGCCCAGGTTTAGAGCAATGGCTCCCCTCTGTTGAATACAGTTGCAGCTGTTATTCAGTGGTGCTTAAAACAAGTTAAAGCTAGAATGCTTGGTGAGAAACTAAATTGGAGGACCTGCAGACTGGCGCCCTGTGCCTTTTGGAGTCCAGCTCCTGACCCTGAGATCTGCATGATCTGAGAGTATCCTGGAAGCAGGCACAGGGGGCAACAGCTTCAGAAAAAAAAAAACATTAAAATAATCCTTGCTGTCATCTTTGCTTTTCCTATCTATGGGTTTAGCTACTCATGGTCTGAGCATGTTCCTTAGAGCCTAGGGGGGGAATAAGAGCAGCCCAGAGCTCACGACTACACATCAGAACATGCTCTCTCCTGCAATGCTAGAGCCAGGAAGAACACAAAGGGATTAGGAAATGGTCTGCTGTCTTTTAGGGGCTGATGTGGGAGGTTCCAGAACAGAATGGTGTGGAGCCACCACACACAATGGCCCATACCTCTGAATACTCCTGTGTGATGCGGAGCCAAATTTCCCGGCATCCTCTCATGCAGGGCCTTGATTGTGCCTGATTGCACTGAGGGAGAAAGGCGAGGACCAGGGCCAGGGCTTCTGCTCAGCTCCCTGCTGCAGCTCTGCCCACCTTGCAGGACTCTGCTCCATTCCTTACACAGTACTGTAAGCGTTTGCTTCACATCACTGTCATCACAAACATCTACTAACATGCTGCAAGAAAACTAAAGAATCAGTGCGGTCATCTTCCTGTGTCCAAAGTTTTGGTTTCCATGGTTTCAATTAGCCATGCCTTAAAATATTAAATAAAAATTCCAGAATGATTCAATTCATAATCTTGAACTTGTACACTGTTCCAAGCAGGATGATGAAATCTCTGGCCACCCTACGCCATCTTGTCCCCTTTGGAAGACCCCTGTGTCACCCACAGCTTAAACAAATCCGCAGAAACAAGAAGAGAAGAAACCCATCCACCACTTAACATTGTGCCTCACCATCAACTTACTTTTTACGCCAGAGAGAACCAGGTTATCCTTTAAATAATATTCTAGAATATATTCAGAGGCATTATTTTTTTCTTCTATTCCAACATGATTAAAATGACTGGGAAGATGGGGCCATGGTGCTCTTTCAACACAGTGGGCAAATCAGGGCTTCACCTGTGTAAAGCCCCTGGAGCATGGATATGGACCTAGTGAGAGTCTCGCACCCTAGCCTCACTCCGCCGTCCTTCTCCCTCTCAGCCTCTGAGCTCCAATCTCCCTGCCTAATGTGGGATACCCTGGTTCCCTCAGTTCTAATGGTTTGGTGGACCATTACTAATGCAGGAGAGGGATTTCCTTGCCCACCCTGTTACAGAGCTGGGGCCCCTGGAATATAAGACAGATTGACAAGAGCTGCTTGCATATTTTTAATGCATTTTGTGTGACAAGCAAATGCTTCAGAAATGAACACCCAACGCATCGTCTTTTTATACTAATTTATCAGAAGAAGAGGAGAATTGTGGGGAGTTCTGTTGAATCGCAAAGATGGGAAAGGATGGCCTGCAAGGACAGAGAGGCCGTCTCTGGAATGAGTGCTTTATGGTCCACTTCAGAGGAAGGTCAGAGACTGATGGTCTGCTGTGAGGGAGATGGGCAGGAAAAGGCCTACCTGCTTTCGCTCTTCCCTCTAAGATCAACGTGCCATGTGTGAGTGAAGTGGATCTCAGCCATCACTAGTTCTGAGTCTCTCTGCTCACCCCAGCCCTGAACAACTAGTCCTGACATGTGCTTGGTTCATGGTGACCTTAGTATTTGACAGGACACTTTCAAAGTTATGCAGTCATACAGAAACAAAGCAGACTAGGACTCAGGAGTCCTTATTTCTGAAGCCAGGTTAACAACTGTATTCTCTCTCTCCTGTTTTCTCTGAGACCCCAGGTTGCCAGACTTTAATCCCTGGGCTTTGCTTGAGCTTCAGTGCTGAACACTTCCTTGACTTTAGCTACAACTTTGGACATGCTTTGGGTCTGAGTTTCAGCCCAGAGCCTTCTGGGCCTGAAAGTCACCTACGTTTGGGGGCCTTTGGATTCTGTGTTTTGCTTCTTCTTTTCCTTAGACCAGTGGAATGCTATGAAAGGGACAGCATTTCAGCAGTAGGCTGGACCTCAATGCTTTACATTTATTTTGCTCTTAACTATGCTTTGAGGAATTGGAGAAAATGCCGATTCTTGCACTGCAATGCAACATATGTGATAGATGCTGCTTCGGAGATCCCATATGCTTCGTATTGCCATGGAGAAAGCACTGGCATAGCAAGGTTCTTTCCCCTATAAATTTCCCTGGAGACTGAATTGGATTGCTGTTGGTTGCTTTCACAGCCACATCAAGGAGGGCGGGAGAGCGGAGTGGGGTGGGAGGCGGAGAGAGAAAGGCAGAGAGGGAGGCTGCATGCTGACAAATCGAGGGGTTCTTAAAGCGCACTTGGTCCTCGACAGTGGCATGCTGGGGGACATGGCCCCAGAGTGCTCCTGGTCCTGGCTCAGCTAACATGAGCCTCTTGCCTTGGAATACTAGAAAGGAAGGGAGCTCACAAGCAGGAAGCCACAAGGCCTGACACTGTCACTCATCCATTCAGAATCTGGGCAAGTACGTATACCCACTGGGTTTTGCTTATATGATTTCAAGATTTAAGCACATTTCTTCTTCTTTTTCACTCTGTGGGTCTGCCTGGCCCTAGTAGGACTGTGCAGCTCATGGCGACTTCACTTGCATCGAGTGGCTGGGGTGATGGCACGGCAGTGGCTTGGCCATATATCTCTGGTCACCTAAAAGCTAGTCCAGCTCGTCTTCAGGGTGGTGCTCATGGGACTGTGAAGAAATGTTTCCAAGCCTCTGCTTGTGTCACGCTGCTCATGTCCCATGTGCCCAAAGAAATTTCCACATCTAAGGTCACCTTCAAGCGGTTGAGAAATAGACTGCTGATCTTGCTGGGAGGGGTTTGTAAAGTCATATTTCAAAGGGGCAGCATGCAATTCATTACATAGGGTGAATTATGCCCTGTGACCTCAATGTCCTAAAACAAGTGAGCATTGTCTACCTACTAGTTCAAATTCATCATGTCAAATATGAACTATTGACTGGTGTGCCACCCCAGCCTGCCTCCCCTTCCGCACTCCTTGCTGTCTCACTGAGTGGTACTTTGTTTATCTGCTAGCTGGAAGCAAAAGGAAGACTCCTGTGTCCTCCTTCCCCAATCCCTTGTGCCCCTCATATCTCGTCCATCAGGAAGTAGAATCCATAGGTGAAAACTCTGAAAAACATATATCACACCTTTCTAGCTCTTTTCTTGCTTCTGTCCTTTCTCCCTAAACAAGTCTGACCTTCCCTTTTCCTGGGACAGTTTCCCCAAAGATGTCTACATAGGTTTCTTCTGGTCTTGGCTCACATCCACTTTTATTACCATGTGTTATTTGTCAACTTCTCAAACACCTGATGCATCATACCCTATTCCTTAGCTTTACTTTGTACTTATCACCAAGTCATCTAAGTTGTCTACCCTCCCAACATTCAGCTCTACGAAGGCAGAAGGGAGGGTATTGCTTTCATGACACTCAGCCGAATCACCAGTTCCCATAAAAGTACCTACCACTTAATTAGTAATTCTAATTTCTTGAGTGAATAAATAAAAAAATATTTCTAAGGAATATATTCATTTCAATTGGACAGTAGCCCATTTGCTGTTGTAAGGCTACATGACACCTAACAGTCCTAAAGAGTCAGAAGAGTTCATCAGAGAGATGAGTTGAAAGACCTAAAGAGTAAGTAGTGATACAGAAGAAAAGTAGATTGCAGAGATGAAAGATAGAATAGTAACTACACTGGCAAATAGGTGGTCCACTGGACATAGGTAGACCACCAATTAGTATTTAGTTCTTGTCATAATGAAGTAAGATGTGTTCATTTTAATATGGTGATTACTATTACAGTCTTCCATCCATCCTTATAGGAATAGTAGGGGTTTCCAGGTATCCATGACACTTAGCAAGGTCTTTGGGAAATGCAGGGCTCCGTGGAGAGCAGACTTTGTCCACAACCTCATGAACTTGTTACCTCCATATCCTGACTTAGGAAGGGTTTCACAGGCTTTGCGCTGCTATGGTTCTTCTAACCAGTTTTCATTACAGTACTTTCATAAAATAGATGCTTGGAAAGAATCCTGCAAGGAAATCAACTTGTACTGAAGATAGTGCTATTAAAGCAAGAACAAAACAAAACTAAGAGAACCAGTGAGATAGCTCAGCAGCCTAAAGTACTGCTTAGGCAAGCTTAGGCAAGTGCTACGGGACCGTGGTTTGATCGCTGGTACCACATACCATGCCAGCCCTGCCCCCAGGGTTGGCTGAGTTGGGGACAAAAAAAAAAAAGAGAGAGAGAGAAAAGAAAACTAAGAAAACGGAGCTGGTATTTTACTTCCTCCAAAAACAGTGACAATCTAATCAGAGCAGATAAGGAGGCAGGGGTGGAGATAAATGCATAGTTGTCAAAGCAATTGGAAAAATACATCTTCATCAATCATTGTTAATCATTCTCAACAGATCGTGCTTAGTGTATTACCAAATGTATGGAGTGAAACTTCATGTTGAAGAAAATATAGAATATTTTTCAATGAAAAATTTATATTATTTTAACTTCTTTTGTATTGAGGTATCATTTACATAAAGCAAATTGCACCAATTGTGTTTGCCTTAATTAGTTTTCAACAGCTTACATAATTCTGTAATAACTACCCCCCCGTATAGGGTTATTTTCATTAACTCTCCAGAGTTTCTTGTTTATGCACATTTTGAGTCAATTTCCTTTATCTTAAATCAGCAACTTTCAGACGTCTACCACCATAGAATTCTCTCTTTTCTAGTACTTTACGTAAGTGCAATTATGTACTGTTTCTTTATATATATATATATATATATATATATATATATATATATATCTCACTTTTTTCTTCAACATGTCTATACATTTCATTTGTTTTTTCTAGTAGTGTTTTCTCTTTTCAACACTAAATAACCTTTCAGTGTATAATTTAGCACACACTTTAAATTCATCATTTTATTGATGGAAATTTATCTTGTTTCAAGTTTTAAGTCATAAATAAACTGCTATAAATATTTTTATAAACATTTAATTTATGTCTTTTATATAAACACTCATGAGCAAACTTCCTGGATGCATAGGTAACTTTTTAATTTCCTAGGCGGTTTTACCATTCCTCACTGATGCCAGGAATTTAGGGGCACTGTAGTTGCTGCTGTTGTTGTCTTAGAATGTTTCCAGAGGCCTCTGTGCTACAGACTACATCCTGCTCAATACTATTGGGAGGTAGAGGAACCTTTCAATGGTGGGGCCAAAAGGGAGGTTGGGAGCTCCCAGGGACTTATGGGAACCCCGTCTCCTCTTTCCTCCATCTTCTTGGTCAAGATGTGAGTGAGTTGCTCTGCAGCCAGCTCCTGCCCTGATGTGCTGGAGCCACAGGGCTCAAAGCCACAGGGCTGACTGTTCTTGGACTGGAATTGTAAATCTGTAAGTCAAACTAAACATTTTATCTTATAGGTATAAACACTGATGTCATAAAGGGATAGAAACTTGTGTCCTCCTGAGGCTGAAACTGTCACACCCAAGGTAGTCTTCACACATGATAACTGCAGGTCACAGGCGCACATCTCATGCTGACAACAGGGGTGCTTAGCTTTCCTTTCCTATATGACAGTCTTAGCACCTCTCTGCACTCCTGTTTTGATCAGCAGCTTCTTGTACAACATGCAGTGTCTATTCTAAGCACACATTACATATTTGATATCTCATTTTATTGTGTGGAATACAGTGTGTAGTCTACAATATTTCTATTCATTAATTACTAATTTTTAAATTTATGAGTTTTATTATATTAAATAGTAAGTATTTAACAGGAAAAATATCACAAAAATAAAGTATTGAATGTTTAGTATTTAATGAGTATTTCCGAAAAAGTATAAACATTTTCAACATCAACTCCTTTTTGATGTACAAAGTCTAACAAAGAACAACACAAATTCTTATATGAAATACAATGAAAATACTAATAGTCCCTTCCAAAAAAAATCTTTACTTTGATTATCACACCCAAAGCAGTCTGCACACATGACAACAGCACTTTCCATACACACATGTAGCTTACACTGACAGCACATACAGTTTGTTTTCCAGGCTGTTTTGTAAAATATACTTGACACCTCACTTGCTGTTTGGTCAGGAGCTTCTTATTATGTTATACTGTGTGTAGATAACAAGAGCATAAAATATCAGTAAAATATAGTATTAAATTGTTAGCATATGTTGTGCATTTAGAATAGACATCAGCATTATCACATCAGCTGTATAATTGCTTACAAAACCTAAAAGATAACATCAGAAATAAATTCCTATATGAAAATACCAGTGGAACTCTACAGCAGAAACAAGCTGCACGTCAGTTGTCACATGCATGGCAGTCTTCACACAAGATAACTGCATGTTCCATCGTACACTGATGGCACATGGGCTTAACTTTCCCATGTGACAGTCTTGTCACATCTCCTATCCCTGTTTTGTCTGGAGCTTCCTACTGTATTGTGTAACACGTACTTTGCAGAGAAATAAGCTATGGATACAATAAAACATCAAATATGTAATGAGTGCTAACAATAGACATCAATATTTTCACATCAGCTGTTTACTTGCTTATAAATCTTAAAAGACAACATTGAAAGCGAAACTTGTGTGAATTGCAGTGTAAACACAAACAAAAGTCAACTACAGAAATGACCCTTGCTTCAACTGTCATGCCCATGGCAATCTTCTACATGACAACTGTATATCCTCTGCACACATCTCACACTGATAGTAGCTTTGCTTAGCTCTCCTTTATAATAGGCTTGTCACATCTATTCTCTTCCTGTTTATTCATGAACTTCCTACTATGTTGTACAACATGCACTTAGTAGGGAAATATGTTATCAATAACATATGTGCTTAGAATAGATACCAACATTTTCATATCAGCTCTTTACTTCTTTACAACAACTAAAAGATAACTTAAAAATAAAAACTTATGTGAATTACTATAGAAACACAAGCAAAATTCTACCACAGAAATAATCCTTGCTTCACCTGTCACACCCAAGGCAGTCTTCACACATGGAAATTGCACATTCCATACGCAAATACTGCTTACATTGATCACACTTCTGTTTTCTTTTCCTGCCCTTTCTTATACAGTATGGTTAACATGTTTTGTTTTTCTGTTGTAGTAGGTCTTTGTGCCACCACACCTGCATGTTCACCTGTCAGCTCACCAATTCAATCCATAATTTCTTTGTGTAGTTTCTCGGGCAGAAACACTTTATTTTATTTTTTTTTTTCAGCTGTAAATAATCTACTATGGGCTCTAGTCCTAAACCTCTAGGAAAAAATTCACCACAATATTTTGCACCTGTAATTTCCTTTGTAAACTGTCAAGCTGCTGAACTATTTATGCCATAAATGTGTAAGATCAATTCAAACACAACCGTTGGCCAATGCTTTGTGTTTCAAGTGACATCATGTTTGCTACATAACTCATCAACAACACTGATTCCACCTTTGGTTTTGTTGTAAAAAGTTTCCATCTTGGACTTGCATTGTGTTGAGATATTCCTATCCATATTTCCATCATGGTGAGATGGTGGCCCCAGTAGGACCAGTCTGTTTTCCTTTGTCATATTTGAGGCCAAGATTACATCTTTCTGAAATGCAGAGATTGTACTATATAATTCTCTGTTTTGAAATTACAATATTTCATTTGGAATTTTTGCTTTTTTCTTGCATATAATTCCTGCACTGATCAACTTATCCTCTGTTAACAAGTGTAACATCAGTTGGAAACTGACAAAACAATCGCTGGATGTCACATTCTTATTAGTTTTGGAAATCAGAGCAACATGTCTGTTCACGTCATTCAATTTATTACTGTATGAATGACCTGATGGCTGAGTTTCAGAATAAATGTCTAAACTGAAAGCTTAAGTTTTCACAACTTCAAGGAAATAAATTTTTATGACATATTTTAAGTGATCACTCCTCTATAGGTCTTTTACATTCGTGCAATTACCATGAGAAATCCCTGGTAAGTACAGCAGCCCCGCACATGCTGTGAGTCGAAGTAGTGAGATGTCATAATAAATATGTCTTTGATTGTGGTTATTGGTGTACACAGAATGTTTTAATTGCATTCCTGACTTTGTTATTTTATAACACCCTGTAGCACTTCATCTCTTACAATTTTCAACATTGAATGGAAGTGTTGGTATTTTGTCCAATGTATTTCATCCTTGCCAAGACCCTCACTATATTTTCAGATCTAGTTCTAATGTTGGATCATTCTATTTGGCTGCATGGTAATTTTACAACACTCCAGCTAGTCAGATATGTACTCATATTGCTGTTTTCCTCATCATCTGAATCTGGGAGGTCTGAATTCCCTGTGTTTGTGTCAGTTGTGCCTTGCTTCACTTCATTTTCATAGGAACTTGGGCTCGCATGGCAAATATCAAAATCATCATCATCATTCATACATGAGTAATTTGATCATTCACTTTTGACCACCTTCCAAACTTGCAAATCTGTATTTTGGTGGGTCATTATATGAATTAGGTTATTCTACCAGAAAAAAAATTAAGAAAACTTTTAAAACAAATCCTGGAGTGATGTGGATCTATTGACCCCTATGTAATGCTCAGATAAATATGCAAAACCAGCTAGAGGAGCATAATGTGGGTAAAAAAAAATCCCATTTTGCAACTTTTGCACACATGATGAACACCTTTCTGTTCATCATACCAAGAGGATAAACACATAGATTTATTCCTGTCTCCCTCAGGGAAAGATATTGAGTCATAGAGCTGGCTACTGTTATGCTAAAGGAACAGTTTATAGCAGAAAAGTACAGAATGGGACCACTGGGCCCAGTGTTATGCTCCCAGAGTTTGTTGAGCTCAGATATTTGCTGTAGTAATAAAGATCTGTTTGACATAGTGGCTGTCCATTCTAATCTTTCATCTTTACTCTTTTACATTATCAGTCTATAATACATTGGACATTATTTTTAAACATTACTTTTTAAATTTCTTAAAAATGTTATTAGTATACATCTATGGCACATATTGCATTCATTCTTCATAGATAATTGGTACATAAACAATTTACTTCTCCTTCCTTCCCCTCTTTCCCGTCTAGTCCATCCTCAGATCCTCTTTCCATCCCCACAAAGTCTACCTCCTGTTTCCTAGCACCTATCTTTGGTTTTGCTATTTCAATTATCTATATTTATCAGGTTTATATATTTTGAATATGACATCTAATTTATCTATATATAATGCACATATATATGTAAATATACTCACCATCTGTGACTTGAGTGTGTTCTTAATGATATCTCAATATCTTATGAATAGATTTTTATTTTGATGAAATATGGCAGTTCATGATTTCTATTTCTTTTCATGATACTGAATTTATTTATTCACTTGAAATATATTTTTGCTATATCATATAGGCTTGCCTTGAACCACTATGTGGTCCAGGTGGCTTCATACTCAGGACAATATTCCTGATTTGCTCTCTCATGTGCTGGGATTACAAGTGTGCAAGACCACACCTGGCTAAAATCTTCGCTTACTGCAAAACTGCAAAACACTTTCTGCCAGGTTTTCTGCTAGCAATCTTACTCTTCTAGTTATCGTATTTAGACAGATGTTCCATTTCAAATAAATTTTGTGAACAGTGTGAGGTAAGAATCTAGGGTTAGTTTTCTGTAAACAGTTACCTATTTGGTCTAGCACTATTTATTGAATGGACTTTCCTTTCACTATTGAATTTCTTTGCACCTTTGATGAAAATCATTTAACCATAAGAATAGATCAATTTAGGAACTACCTTTTCTTCTGCTGCTGGCTTTGTCTGTTTTTTTTGCCAGTACCACGCTCTCTTGAGATTAGACATGACAGAGGGTCTTAAATTCGCACAGTATTAATTTTCTAGCTTTATTCCTTTTCAAGATTTATTTGCTTTATCTAGGTCCCATACACTTTAGACACGTTACAAAACATTTTATTTAACATACCTCCTGGTAGTATGAGTGTTTAGAACTAAACTGAAGTACTCAGATAAATTAACAATAATAAGTTTTTTTTAACAATAAAGAGAACCTATCTAAGCCTTTAACAATTTCTCTCTTTAGAGTTGTAGCTTTAGAAGGTCTTGCATATCTTTAAGTTTTTCATAAATTTCTTAAGCATTTATGACACTATTGTAAGTGTAATTAAACATTTTTATTTCAGTTCACAATTGTTTGCTGATTAGTGTATAGAAATATGATTAATAATTGGTTGTTAACTTTATTGTGTCCTAAGGTCTTGCTAAACTCATCTAGACTTGTCACAGATTTTGTTTAGTTTGAAGAAAGAGAGGTTGGTTACTCATGATTTTCTATATAACAATCACATTGCTTGCACACAAGGACACTTTTTTCTTTGGCGTTTCCAAACTTTGTGAGATATGTTTCTTTCTCTTGCCTTAGTAAATTGGCTAGAGCCTCCAATACAGTCCTGAATAGAAGGGAAGAGAATGAGTAACCTTACTTTGCTCTGACTTTACAGTAAAGTGGCTTAAGTTTTCACTGCAAGTATGATGTTAGCTCCAGGTTCTTTCCACTTTCCTTTTATCACATAGAAGAACTTTCCATCTGATCCTAGTTTTATGAAAGTTCTTATGAATAAATAGAGTATTTTATGCAATTATTGAGTTACTTTTCAAGTTTTTTTATTTGATAAATATGATAAACTTTTGATTTCAGGTGTTCAACTATTCTAAATCTTAGCTTTCATGTATTATCCTTTTAATAAATTGCTGTGTTTTATTTTCTAGTATTTTCTTTCTGTGTTTGCTCTAGTTTAATGAAAAATATAGTTATGTGTGTCTCTGTGTGTACAAATACACATAGCTAGCTAGCTACACAGATAGATTATACACACATACACACACACACACACACACACACACTCTTTGCCCTTAGGTCACCCTTAGCAGACACTTACTTACTGCCAACTTGATTCTAGTTTCATATGTAAGTAGGAAAGTATCTTATCCTCTTTGTTTGAAAGAATTCTAATAGATTTGATATTTCTTCTCCGAACAGTATTTTGTTCCATAAAATTCATCTGGCCTCACATGTTTGTGTGTGAAAAGATTTCTCATAACGAATCCAGTTACTTTAATAAATATGAATCTATTTAGATTTTGTAGCTTGTCCTTTCTTAGTTTGGTTAAATTGTATCTTAAGCGATTCATTTATTTCATCTCTGCTGCTGTGTTTGCCGATGTTGTGCTACTCAAAATATTTCAGTGTCATCCCTTTCATGTGTTCGGGATCTTTAGTGATCTCTTCTTGTTCACAACATAACAGCAACTTATGTTCTCCTTGTTATTGATCAGTGTTGCAAAGGGATTTTCTTTTTAAATGAATGCATTTTGGTTATATTTCTTTTATTCTCTGTTGATTTCTTTTTAAATTTAATACAAATTTTAATTAGAATTTTGCTAAGTTCTTTTTTTCCATAGTTTTATTAAGAAACAAATAGCAATGAGACAGTTTCAAATCAAATTGGTAG
>NDGN011219504.1:0-10027 GCA_002564285.1 Tympanoctomys barrerae
ATGACCAGCACTTCTAACAGTTTGGGGACAGGATATCACACAAAGTTCTAGTATGTCATGGACCTGGACAGTGTCCATGACGCTTTCTGGTGTCCAGGTGTCACTTGTAGAATTGAACTACTGCTATTTCCTTTTTTTGGCAGAACTGGGGATTGAACTCAGACTGCTATTTCCTTGATATCCTCCCTGTAGATCCCAGACAGAATCATGACCCATAGGGTGCAGGAGAAGCTCATTTATAGAATATGCTGATGGAAATGCTTTGCTGCTATATACAAAAGAAAAACTGAAAGTCTGCTTTTGTATACTTCTTATTCTCATTCAGAAAACAATAGTGCACCATCAGATGGGCTTGAAAGTTTGCTGCATAAGATAACACTATTTGTAGGCACGTATGTGTTCAAATGGACACATAAGGCTGCAGTAGTAACCTAATAGCAAAAGGCTCTGAGGGGCAAAAGAAATAGCCACATGAAGAATGAGCAACCCCAGGGACAAAGGGATGTCACTCTGCACAGATATGGAAGATCTTGAAAATGTTTTTCAGATGAAATAATAGAAATGTTTTTTTAAAAGACAATGAAAAAGAATACATGTACTATTTGTTTATATTTTCAAAATAAAGCAATGAAAGGATAAACTAAAATATAATGAATGTTGCTTGTGGGAGGGAGGCCTGTGGCATGGAAAGGAGACAAATGTGCTGGGACTCGACCCTGGGGCCTTCGTGCCAAGCTGCAGCCCGGGCTTGGAGAGAGCGCCACGTGAAGTTGCCCAAGTTAAAGTTGAGCTTGCGATTTTCCTGCCTCAGCCTCCCACATGGCTTCTTTTTAGTTTTGATTTTGGATTCTTCCATATTTTATGTAATTTGTAAAATGTAATCCACAAAAATCAGATCTAAAGGTTGAAAATAAACTAAAACAAATAAATGTTAAATATATCAAATATTTTTCAGAACCTCACAGTAAAATTACAATTTTAATTTACTTTAAACATTCATTATCTTAACCATATATCTTGAGCTATGAGGACATACAGAAACAAAGAGCAAAATAAAAACAAAACCCACAAATTACAAAACTTTTTGAACTTTACGCATTCTATCATTTTGTGATAACATTATTGTAGGCAAGACATTGGATAAAGTCAATATAAATTGTGTTAATGCATGTAGAAATCAATATTTCTGGTATAAAATTAAAGAAACAGTATAAGAAACATTTTCTCTATTATGACTTGCTATCCTTGAAATAATTACTAATGAATTTTATTTCATATAAAATGGCTTGCATTTATTTAGACACAAGAAAAATATACATATATCTCCAAGAAGCTAAGAAGCTATGAAGCTACTTCAACTTCGAATTCAAATTTAGAATGTCATTATCAACTGCTGTTTTTTCTCATTTTAAAGTTTTTATTTCTTGTCATGATCCACTGAAAAATTATCGAAGTAATAATAACCTAGTTGCATCTAAAATTCTCATTCTCAAATGCCACTAGCCACTAGAAAGAACTTGTTCTTTGGATCTAGAACTAGGGGAGAAAGTGTACAAACTTAGTTTGGTCATGTTTCGGAGCTATCTAAGAACACTGTCAATACCCCCACTTTTTTACCACTGCTGTATCTTAGAGTGGCCAACCTTAGAATTAGGACCCAAAAAATGGAGTTAAATAAATAAAACAGTGACAGACATCACATTATTTTGGACATTATTTTCCTCACAGAAGTATGTTGGGCTAATTTTCAATTGTTCCAAAGGTACTGAATAATCAAGTACCTGATAAAATGCTAGGTCATCGGTACCTTGTATAATGATAATGCAAATCAGAGTATGTAATTAGGAATAAAAGGTCAAACTTAATTCTAAAAATTTCTTTTCTTGCCCTTACTACCTCCAAAATATAGTTTCTTCACATATTGGGTATAAAAAAGAAGATATTTTATCTTTTTTTCATTAAAACTCTCTATATAGGTTAATATGTTTTATTTTAACCATATTAATAGTGGCTGCTACATGACATGATTCTCAAATATAAATAATATTATAGTAAAACATTGTAATAATGATGTACCAAAAGGCTAATATTAATGTAATGAAAACCAGACTTTGGTGGGAAAAGCCTGAGTATAATTTTATTTATTTTTCAGATTTTTCAAATGAGCTACTGAGTCAAATTATGGAAGTAATAACAAATCAGATCTTCTCTATTTATCACTGTTGATTGTTTATTGCAAACACTGTCCTGAACATAGAATGTGTGACAATAAACTTCCTTGTTTTTTTATAAAATTTTTATAGAATTCTTTGCATTTTTGGAGATAAAAGGCCTATAATATATTTAAGGTTAAAATTTGTCTAGTGGGTCTATAGAAATAGAGGAAGCTAAGGGCCAATGAGATAGTTCAGTGGATAAGTGCCTGCTTAGGCAAGCGCCAGGGTTTGATGCCTGGCACCACATGCCACCTGGGCCCACTCCCGAGCATGCCGAGCCAGCCACCAAGTCTGGGCGTGGTGGCGCACACCTGTGACCCCAGCTCTAGGGAGGCTGAAAACAGGAGGATCACTATGGGTCCAAGCTGTCTTGTGAGACCCTGTACAAATAAATAAAAACAACAACAGCAAATAAATAAAAAGAAAGAAAGGAAAGAAGAGGAGGAAGCTGATCTGAGCTCCAGTGAGGCCTCTGGGTCCCCGAGTGGCAGACTTCAACTCCCAAGTGGCACTGAAGGCATAGCAGGGGTTGGTGTACATGCAGCCAGCACGTACTGCGCGCCTGTCCGCCGCCCTCGCGGCCCTGCAGTGCTCCACAAGGCTGGTGCAGCTGTCACCCGTATGTCCCCTATGAGGACCCTTAGGGAGCGATGATGTCATTTGCACGGCTAGTTGCAGACACTTTGCTTCTAGAGCTAGAGTCTGGAGATAATCCCCGCGTACCACCCCAGCATTTGGAGCATAATCCCGGTGCACCACCCCAATAGTAGCTTTTATGAAGTAACACGGGGCCCACATCCCCAATGTATGAAGATCCTGTACCACTCCATAGGTAAGAAATAAGTTGCCCCATTAAAAACATGCGAAAGACCAGAATAGACATTTTTTTTTTCTGAAGAAGACATGAAGGTAGCCAAGAGCCAAAACACTCTTCATATCAGCGATCACCAGGGAATTGTGCAGGCAAGCCACAGCGAGGCTTTCCCTCTTTCCTGCCAGGCGGCTGTCGTCTGAAAGATGGACAATAGTGACACTGGCGAGTGCGGAGGAAAGGAAGCCTGCAGGCTGCCAGGAAGAGTGTAGATCGGTGCCGCCGCCGCGGAGCGCATCCCGCACCTCTGGCTGTGTGTTTGAAAGGAGATGGGATTAGTATGCCGGAGAAATGCCTGCATTGCTGTGTTTAGTACAGCAGTGATTACAGTAGCTGACATGGAAAGTGCTGACTCTGTGAAGAATGAGGGAAATGGAGAAAATACGCACACACACACACACACACACACACACACAC
The DNA here is from genome assembly GCA_002564285.1 of Tympanoctomys barrerae. NCBI lineage: Eukaryota > Metazoa > Chordata > Mammalia > Rodentia > Octodontidae > Tympanoctomys > Tympanoctomys barrerae. The sequence goes on from NDGN011219504.1 coordinate 3,505, forward strand.
GTGCGCTAAAATGTGACACACCTGTAAAAGGAGGAGAATCCTAGCGCAACCGTAAAAACATGGATGAAACTGGGAGACACTAGGCTGAGTGGTATAAGCCAGCCAAAGAAGCACGAATACTGAGGTATCTCAGCCATCTGCGGTCCAAAAACGTGAAGGTCATAGAAGCAGAGTTAAGAGGTGGGCGCCAGCGGGGCAGAAGGGTGATACAGCAATTGTTAGCCAAGTGGTGAAGACGCTGAGATCTACACGATGCATAGGCTCCAGGGACCTGATGCGCAGCAGGAAAGTAGTTTTACTATCCTGTACGATGTGTTTACAATGCACTATATGAGTATATCTAAGATGCTTTCATCAGAAAAACCAAAAATCAGCCAGCCAGATAGCTCAGCAGATTAACGTGCCTGCTTAGGTTCATCCCCGGCCTGCTGCGCTGCCCCACCTCTGGGGGGCACTACAAGTTGGATATGTGTAGTGAGACCCTGCGTGCCTTGTACTAAATACATAAAAAAACCCAATAATTATATGAAAGGTTATAAAGATACATTAAAGAACTTTACTGCAGTAATTATTTCATATTGTATGCATATGTTAAAGCATCATGTGCACCTTAATTATATATTATTATTAATAAGTTATATTTCTTTTGGGGGTACTGGGAATTGAACCGATGACCTTGTGCTGGCCAGGACAGCACTGTGCTCTATTTCCAGCCCTAATCATTTATATTTCAAACCAAAGATTAAAATCACTTCCTTGCTGTTTGCCACTTTGCATTGCAATGAAGAAACACATTGAATGAGTCTGTTGGGAACAGGACATTTCTTCATCATTCACTTAAGAATCCTTGTTATTTTTGGTGCATTTTACGTGATGAGGCATTTTCCCCTTTGTCAGCCCCAGGATCCTCCGGGGTGTGGTAAGGCTTGGTAAGCTGCTTTCCTGGCGAGGGGTGCTGAATTTTAAAGCTGGGACGCCATGGCCATGGAACTGTCAGTCACTAGGAAACCAAACCCTGAGCCAGCTGAGGACATCCGGGAGCCTCTGTGTAAAGCAGCCTCCTACAGGGATGGCAGAAGCGACACGCAGAGAAGACAAGGTAAGGACCACGTGGATGGGAGGGAGGGGGAAGCGACTGCATAAAGGCTACTTCTGCTAGCTCGTGTGTGTGCGTGCGTGCGTGTGTGCGTGCGCGCGCTTGCGTGCACGCGCTGCATTTCCGGAGGAAGGGAAAGTGAGGTAAAGTTTACTGGCATAACGTACATTTCAGTTCAGTGCTTCCCAAGAGACCATTTTCCAAGCATGCACCTGAAGGACGTCCCGAGGCCCCTCAAGGGTTCCCTGAGTCTCGGCTTCTCCCCAGATGACTATGTCAGAGCTGCCCCAACTGGCTTCATCTTATGCAGTCCCCCCACCCCCGGCGGTGGTGGGCTCTGAACACGTTACTCTCACTCCCCATTCCTGAGTTCAGCCTGCCGCTCTCAGGGTCCCTTGGGGAGTCCTGACCTGAGACGGCAGCGCTAGACATAGCTCCTGTCCCTGTCCTAGAGCGGCTGGTCTGCTTGGCTCCTGGTGCCTGGATCAGCGAAGCTTTTGAGTTATTTGCATTCGCCCTCATCTAAGAGTGGAAGAGAACGGCATCAACAGGTCTGTCCTTTAACATTCCTTTGGTTTTCTTTCCATAATATTATTTTATAAGGAGTAACCCAAGACTCATATACAAGAAGGGCAGGAAAGGCCTGAAGGCCAGTGGTGGAAGCTAGGGCGTCTATGCCAGCAGGATGAAGGATCTGCTAGCAGGCTGGCGGATCTGAACTGGAGCCAGGACGCAACACTTAAGGGAGGCCCTAGAGCTCCCCCAAAGCACCGCAGCGGTCCTCAGCAGCAGTGAGGCCCTGAGCTCCTGCAGTGGTGAGGAAAGCCGAGTCCCTATCAGGGAGGTCAACATGACAAGCGTCTCCACCGGGCTGAGCAGCGCGCCATCTTCCCACCTGGAGCCAGGAAGTGATACTCAAGGCAGTCTGTGTTTCCTGGTCTCTCCTTGTCTTACCAGACCAGGAGCAGCTGTGCTACCAGGAAAACCTTCATCCACTGGCTGGAGCGTCTGCAGGAGGCGGTGATGTTTCAGGAATGAATGCCCTGTTCAGTGACTTCCTTTCAGTGTGAAGGGACCGTACAGAATCCGGCCTTCCCCTGCACCCCCAGCCCTCATTGTTGCCCACTCACCACGGTGGCCACATCAGGATCACTGGATTTTCTCTGTCCATTCTCCTGGGCTCTGTCTTCTGTTCCCAGGACCCGGAGAGAGCCTCTCTGTAGTCACACACAAGGCCACACAACCTACCACACACAGAGCCATAGGTAGCCAGCAGCTAAGCAAAACCTATCATCTATCATTAGGGGTAAAGAAGGTGCTACGCTGCCATGCAATCTCACGAACAGTTCTCACTATATTACAGTTCATAAATTCTCTCTGGAGAATATCGGAGAAGAGGAACTACCCCAAAGCCAGAACTGGGGGGGTGGGGGTGGGCAACGCATGCCTGGCGTTAGTCCCAGCCGACCATGAGAATCTGCTCTTTGGCCTGCCAATGACTAACTCCATACCTCTGGTGTCTTCCAACTCTCGGAAGAAGTCTTTTCAGTCACCCATGCTCCTTATTGTTTAAGTCATAAATGATACCTTTTCACACTTGATAAATTTCATCTTTTATCCTACTTGTCATAATCTACTTGTGCAGATTATTTAGCAGTCAACAATAAATTCTTTGGGAGAGGAGCTTTCATTCTGCCTTTTAAGATAAGTAGATTTACAAGTATTCATTTCGGCAAATGCCACTTGCTCCCGTCCGTGCCGTCCGTGTGACAGCGTGCGGGACTGTTCCTCAGTGATCATATGCTGATGGGCATAGAGCTAAACAGAGACCATTGGCTATTTTGTATCTTTGCTGAAGCTGTTGAGCAATATAAATTAACACCCCAGGTGAAGACCTAGAGTTCTGGGTAAGCAGCGTGCCTTAGCTTCCCACCAGACAGAAACTAAATTACGGAATTTTTAAGGTGATTTGTGTAGTTTTATGAAATTGGTAGGTGACTTAAATCACAACAAATTGAAATGCCAAGTAATTAAAATCATAGAACAAATAGGCATAAAAGAAGCAAGCTAACCCACATTTTAAAGAAGAGTTACACTTTAATTAAGTTCTTCTTTGGCTTTTGAGCTGTCAAATTTTTTTTCTACTAAAGCGAAAGCCAGCTCATCATTCAAGACTGCAGGGGGCTCACTGCTCAACTTCTGATGACCCAGTATCAAACGGAAAGTGCCTTGCCTTTGTTCCTTTTGGGTGAGGGAGAGCTGAGTTTCTGACAGAGAGAAGTTTCAGTGCTCTGTTTATTTGTCATTTTGGCCTTTCAATGGGTGTAATTTATAAATAGCAAATCATTAATATGCTGAGTAGCCTAAAGAGCTTTTAAACCCACTTGAGAATCCTGTGAGGAGGCTGCTCTTGTTTTCTTGCTGTGACAAAGAAATGGGGGGGAAAAGATTAGTCACTGGCGTTAGTCACTGGCGAGAGGTGTTGTGCACTTCTGTGTGCTCTTGGGATGGATAATCCTTCCGTTGCAAAGGACTCTGGAAACTCACCCCTGAGTTACAAAAAGAAACATAGTTCTTTGGTTTTAACACACAATCCTTGGATACCTTTCACAAAATTTAATGCTTCCAGGTAAAGTAAGATAACTAACATTGAATGAGTTGTGCAATTCACAAGCGCTTTCACTTGCATTCCTACTATTGCAGTTGTAGGTGGTATATCTATCTAGATCTAGATCTAGATTTGTATTTTAGGGAAGAGTGTACAGGATGTTCAGGGTCTTACTGCTAGATGGGTGATCCGCCTGCTTACAGCATCCCAAGAGCTGGGATTACAGGCGTGCACCACCACACCCAGTCTTGCAAGGTATGTATTTGTAGTGGGAAAAAAAATCAATGATCTTTTTGGCTCAATGTTAGATGACAAAACTATGTGTGTATTAGTTATGAGGAAAAAGCTTTTTTTCTAAAGGCAAAATTATAAATGGGACCTGGGGACTGTATTAGTCTGCTTTGCCTCTCTCTCTAGGGAGTAATTGTGCAACCTTGGTAATTCATATTACTTTGTCTAGTATCATTGTTGATTGATGTCGTGACAGAAAAACATCAAAGCCTCCTGGTTGTCTTATTTTGAGATTGGAGCAAATTCATGAAATATGAGAGAATAACTGAGCTAAAGATGATGCACCAGTTTTTATTTCTACCCCTGGTTTCCCTTAAACTTTCGTTTCTGCTTTCACAACTTCGGCCCAATTGCCTAAATCTTCGTGTAGCCGATCTTCTCACGTTCACTCTTACTCCATCCCAGTTTTATTCTGTAAATACGGCCATCGCAGGATTGTAAAATCTCATATTCCCCATCGTTAAAACTTTGCAATGGTATTTTATTGCATTAGGGCCAAAAGTCACATCCCTCCACGTTCTGTACGCCCAGAGCCGGGCAGAGCCTGTGCAGTCTGGCTTGTCTATAGTCCCAGCAATGCGTGTGCTTCCTCCCTCCACACCCGCTCTCCAGCCACGTGGCCACATGTCTCACTCTTCCCGGAACACTCCTCCATCTTTGCCTTGTCTTTTTACTCGCCCCGGTCACGCACCTGTTCACTGAAGCATCCTCTGATGGGCCAATCTTCTCCATGGCCCTTTTCTTTGTTTTTTTTGTTTTTGTTTTTGTTTTTGTTTTTGTTTTTGTTTTGTTTGTTTGTTTGTTTTGGTTTTTTTTCCTCACTGAAAAGGTCTTTCTTCAAAGTAATATTTAGTCATATTGTTTCTTAATTAGTCCAAGGACTATTTGATTTGTGTCTCCCGGTAATTATGCTGCAACCTAAACTCCAGGTAGGAGGAATCATCCTTGCGCTGTGTTTTCACCTTCCTGCGGGTACACCGCGCTTCAGGAGCAGAGCGAACAGCTGCGGAGTGAAGGGAACCGGCTCGCGAGGGAGCGCGCCCCGAGGCCCTGGCGCTCGCGCAGGCAAGCGACATTCTGCTGCAATGCGATCTAGTGTGTTTCAGGAAGTTTTGGGAGGACAGTGACCCTTGGGGACACAACCAGGATGAGAGAAAGGAGAAGAGAAAGGGAGAAAGAATGAGGAAAAATCCATACGTGTGTGCACAGGCCGGCCTGGGGAGTTGCACGGCCGATTTCTACTGGTCTCGTGAAAGGAGCGGCTAAGGCTGCAATTTTCTTAATTTTAATTTTTTTTTACCAATTTTGCATGCTTATATCTGATAAACTGAGCAACTAATTTGAATAAAACAATATGCTATATTTATATATCGATCACCGTTAGTAATTATATAATATGCCATGTAAGGGACTGGGGAGATAGCTCAGCAGTCTAAGCACCTATCTGATAATATAGCATATAATACTATATATAGTATATACATATATGTATATATGATATTAATAATATATATAGAGAGATACACATAAATACTATGTGACGCACTGTCGCCTGATATTAATGCTGCAGGAATTACACTCAGTTCTCCAGAAAATGAAAGGTGAAAATGGACTAAAGATGCCACGGGGACCTTTTGTGGTTCAGAGAAAAAGTGTCCCAGCAGAGTCCCACACAATCGGAAAGCGAGTGACAATGCGGCACCGTCCGCATCCGTGCGCTCGTGCGCTGACTCGCCTGGTAGATGAACACACTGCGCCGAGGCGGGCGGCTGGACGGCCCGCAGGGTGCGGTCTGAAGGGGCAGGTCCTGTCCCTGGCTTCGCGCTTCCGTTTCCTTCTGGGTGCCCTGGGGCCCGTGCTTTATCTTCCACCATGGAGCTCTGCCTCCCTGTTTGTGTCTTGCAGCCCACCAACCCTGGATTGAAACTGGAACCTGACACGAATCTCTCCTCTTTGAAGTTGCAGGTGCTCAGCAACTAAGACAGAACCTTTGAGCCTTATGTCTTTTAGAAAACCCTGCCCGTGTGTAATAGAGCAAGAAAAATCCAGGCTAAAACAAAATTTCCCTAGAAATGGAAACTAGAGGAGAGCCATGGTGGATTTAACTCGCTTGGCGGCACAGAGCAATGGGAAATTTCAAGAGTAGAATGTGGGTGCGGTGGGGAGTACATCCCGAGAGGCAGAGATTGGGAAAAATCTTGGGTAGTGGCAAAAGCAGCTGGAGTGGCAAAAGCAGCCCTGTCTGCTAGACTAAACTCCTCTTACACACACACACACACACACACACACACACACACACACACACTGATAATAAGAAATTGAACTGTTTAGACAGGTGAAGGGACCCAGGTGCCTGTAATCCCAGCGCTTGGGAGGCTCAAAACAGGAGAATCACTAGGAGTCCGATCTACAGAGTGAGACCCTGTAGACCCTGGAGACCCTGGAGACCCTGGAGACCCTGGAGACCTGGAGACCCTGCAGACCCTGGAGACCCTGGAGACCCTGCAGACCCTGGAGACCCTGGAGAC
>NDGN011219523.1:0-11803 GCA_002564285.1 Tympanoctomys barrerae
GCACGTTTACACCTTCTCCCATTGATGAAGGAACAGAGGTTGTATAGGTGATGGGGCAGAAAAGACAGAAAGGGGCTCATGTGGATCCTCCTGGGTTGCTCAACTTGAGTGTCGTGGCTGTTGAATGTGGGGAGAGACACCGATTTCTTTATTTCTCCACTGTCCCTTGTGGATGACTACAATTTCCCTTAAGCTTTTCTCCCACCTAAGTAAGAAATATTCTACAAAACTGGTAACAAAACCACACAAATCATGAAATTTCAAAGCTTATAAATCATTCCAGGAAGCAAAACCGATCAAGGTATGTCTGAATGGTAAACTATATCTTAAGTATTTTAGTGACTTTGTGCCTCAATTTCATCAATAGTAAACGGAGGTAATAATAATTTTATCATAGTGCAAATATAATTATAGTATGAGGGATAATAATAGTGCTTGTACAAGAGTATTCTTATGAGCATGGAGATTAAAATTTATGCAATTGTGCTCGACCCATAGTGGTATACAGAGTAGATGCCTGTCAAACAAATGAAAATAGGATGGTAATAGCCTCACCAGCTGTCAGCCCTGGAAAATAATGCACTGACCAGAAGTCGAAGTTTTCCTTGCAGTAGATACAGTGGGTCCCAAAGATGGGAAATTCTTTGCCAGCCACCTTCACCATTAATTAAACAGTGCACACAGAGCAGAAATAATCTCATGTACTCTGATCAAGTATCCTAAAAATCAGGAAGTGTGTAACACACAACAGTGCAGTAGAGGTCGGACAAATCCTAAATTTAATACTAAGTAGAGTATCCGTTCCTAAAGTATTGTGACTCCCTGTCTCTCCACTCATGTGATAAACAGTGCTCCGTGCCAGGTGAAGCGGCCTGTAAACCGTCACCCAATGAATCCAGAGCAATTTGACAAATGAAGTCACAATTGTAGCTCAAGAAGCCAATCAAAGCTGAGAATTGATGAAGTAGGAATTTTTTGAATGACAGAAGGTTTTGAGTATGGCTGTTGTTACCTCATAGGTAACACTTTAGCCCAGTGTCAGGCGTTAGGCGCTCCATCAGTACTTACGTTAAGGTGGTCGCGATTCAGGCCAAGATGCAAGGGATTAACTCGGCCACCAGCGTAGAGGCACTGCCAGGTCGGGTTCCCTTTCCTGTTGGCAGAGAGCACTTATAAAATGCTTCATTAGGTACAAAGGGCTGGTGGGCAATATGTGTTGCCCACACCTTTGTCACCGATCCATTTAACAGTAATTGATTGTTTCCATATCAACTAAGCGTAATCAATTCCTCGGAGTTTCTCCACCCGTATTTGCGTCCTGCCTTCCTCTTTAGGGTTTAAGATGCTTGTTTCCTGTCAGCACTATTTTTGCTCCGTTGGATCCCCTTGGGGACTTTGGTACACTTTTCCTGTTTATTTTTCTTCCTGTTTCTCAAAATAGGAGTTAAAAGATAAGGGGAACGGTTGTAATGCATTTTGTAATGACCTTTACAAAATTGTTATTATTAAATCTTCAAAGGCCTACACCCTGTTTAATCCTTTATCGAATAGCACTTAGGGGGTGAGGACATGACATTGAAAGGGGCTCTGAGGGTCCAGGATTGCCAGCCCCCGCCGTCCCCCTAAATGAAAACAAACCAACCAAACAAAAGCCAGCAAACGCCAGCTTGCTCCTGCCTGCTCTGAACTCATTATTGCTGCCACTTTACTCACAGCTCACATTTTTTTTTCCCCTTGACTTTGGTCATTCTGCTCTTTACCATGTACCTCAGCTTAGGCCCTGGGAACCAAATGATTCCACTTCTCAACTATGTGATCTTAAGTCAAGTTGTTTCATTCATTCATTCATTCATTCATTCATTCATTCATTCATTTTTTGGGCTTTCTGTGTGCGCATGTACAAGTATTGCATGGTGAAGAAGGAGGTAATCAAAGGAACAGGAAAGATTAGAAGGCAGAGCTATTACCAGCATTGGTCCTAACAGCAGAATATTTATAGGCAGGGTCTAACTCTCTGCAGTCACATCGAGCTTGGGATAGACACTGGCCCTTCCAGTCATTGCATCATGGGTTTCCCACTTAGGGTGACCTGCTTATTCCTAGCAGACAGAGTAGAGGGCCATTTGGCTCTGGAATCTGCTCATGGGTGTGGTGGGATACTTCTGGGTGTGTTTGAGGGAGTCGCAGAGGTATGACCTTGGAGTTTAAGTCTGGTTGCTGATCCCTTCTTTGCTAGACTGTTCCCCTTTCTGCTGCTCAGCTGCATGGATTAGGCGGCTATGGTCCACCGAGTCGCACCACCGTTAGGCTTCTTTTGGAGCCAGTTGACCAGGGACTGAATCCCCTGAACACTGAGCCAGATTTAACTTCTCTGTCTTTAAATTATGGATAATATCTAGTTTTGTACAGTTGTAACTGTTTTTGTTTTGTTTTGTTTTGTTCTGATTTATATTTCTGGTCTGCTAGGCATTGAGCCAGTAGATTATTCTTGCCAGGCAGGAGCTCTTCTGCGGTGGAACACCCCCATGCCCTACACACAATTCTTGATTTCAGTATCTTGAAAGTAATTCTTCCTGCTTCCTGACCCCTCAACCCCCATTATTCTAATATTTGTGTCCTCCCCTACCAAGATCACCATCTTCTGAAATATTTTGGCCAAGTACCACCACCTCTCTTTTCTGTTCAATTTCACGCATTTCACTCTTTACCTTGTAGATCTGTAGCTCACTCTTATATCCTATTTCTAAGAAAATGTCAACACCACCAATGTGCACAGCCCCTGAGTTTTTCCCCTTTTGGCGCTTTTTCTGTCTTCCTGTCTACTTACTCAGCTTAGTTTTCATAGTTCATGTTTATGATTGCACCTTTGCTAACACTTTGGTTCCATCCCATGTTTTTTTCTTGATCAAATTTGTGTAAGAAGACCCCAAAGCTAGTTAACTCTAATATTCTACTTACTTTGTGAATGCATGCGTGCAGGTAAACATTGTAAGACTATAAAAACTCAACTTGTTACTTGGTCTCATTTGAAATTCATGTTCACGAACTGCCAAGACCTGTCATGCAGTCTGGGAATACTGTTACATTTCCCTAGTTTTTCTAATTGCCCGTTGGCTTCTATTTCACACACTTTCCTATCTCTTCAAACTCCCAAGATCGCTTCCTCCATTATCATTTGCTGCTGATGACCCTACTTGCTAGTTACTACACTTTGAAAAGAGAAATGAACTTGGAAAAGAAAGGAACCTCTGCATATTTCTCCTTTTACAACTAGCGCTTCACCTGCTTTTGTGCTTGTATGGTATACCTTCACTCTTTTCCCTTCTAAGGTCCATCTGCCTAGGGCTGTTGACCTCACCACCTCTCACCCACCCAGGGTCTCCCTCCAGCATTTCTCCCCACTTTCTCCAACAATAGTTTTTACCCCTCTCTACCACCAGCATCTCTTATTAAGTGACTATGCAGTGCCAGATTGTTGACTTGTCTGTCTGCCTGCACCCTTAAATCCCCATTTTCTACTGAGTCCTTCCCAGAAGTGCACAAAGATGCCTCAGTACCCTCATCTTAAAAACAAACATCTGTTCTCCCCTACCATCTCATTTCTCCTCTCACTTTTGCAACAAAATCTCCCAAGTTTTCTCCACTGGCTGGAGCTGATTGGTGATTTTCTCTTCCCACTTTCTCTTTTGTGTTTCCTGGTTTTTGGATTTTGTTCCAATCACCTTGTTAAAAACAAAACCCCAACAAGTTATGTCGAGATCAACAGACCACGTGTGGTGGAAGTCAGTGGCCTTATGTACAGTGAAGTATGCAAAGCTATCACTTAATGATTTCCTCTTTCCTAAACATCTTTCACGTAAGAAATATCACTTTCTCTAGGTTTTCTTCCTACCTTATTGAACCTTCCCATTTACTATCTTTTGTAGTTCCTCTCTATCTCTAAAACATAATGATCTAGCCTATCACTCCTTTGCCTTCATCTCTTTCAAGTTGATATTCACTTCCATGGTGATACATTCATTGTCAAGGCTTCAAGTACCACCTATCCACTGAAAACTCACAGTGCCTCTCTACCACACTTCACACTCATAGAGCTGGGGTCCACTCAGCAGGCTCTCAGCTCGGCAGCACCACACAGCTAACATACTCAAACTGGACTCTTGGTTCTCCTCTTCCTGCTTCCGTTTCTCCTCTCCTCTTTCAGAGCATATGGGAACTCAATGCTTCTGGTTGACCAGGTTGAAATGTGTCATTGAACCTGCCTTCTATTTTCAGACATCCAGCCAATGAGCCAAGTGCTATCAGATTTACATCTAAAATCAATGTGAGATGTAGCCACTTTTTTATCTCCATTGTTTTCCGCCACCATCATCTTATCCCTCCTCCCCAATTAAAAGCCATCCATGAGCTGTTACTTCTCTGTTGATAACTTTCAAATGGCTTCCTGTCTCACCTGGGTAAAAGCCACAGTACTCATAGTGGTTTCAAAAGCATAAGGCCCTCCAGTATGTGCCTTCTCACCTCTCAGACAGGATGGCCCAGCATTCTTCCTCACACTAGCCACTCGAGCCAGTTCAGCCTCTTTGATATTTCATGACCATAAAAAGCACAGGGATCTTTGCAATTCTCAATTTTATTCTTAGAATGCTTTTACCTCATGACTCACTCCTTCACTTCTTTCAACTTAAATACTCCCTTTGCAGTGAGGCCTTCTCTGCCCATGGTACATAAAATGGTTTATGTGTCACAAATAGCCAGTCCTTTGTCCTTGTTTCATTTTTCCTCCCTGAAACCACTACGTAGCACGTAAGACAGTTCCTTGCCTAGTGTCTTCTTTCCTACCGTCTTTATTTTGTACCCTGTTGTATCTGTATTATCTAAAGCGGCCTAGACTGCAGCACTACTCAATTAATATTGGATGGATAAGTGAATGAACAAAGCTAATGCATCGATTAGCTCAATGTGTGCAGTAGAAGGAATGCTTTCTCTGAGAACTTCCAAGCTTTTCATCCTCGTAATTCTGTGGGTGCTGTGGGAGTTACTCTGGAGGCAGCCAAGCACAATGTAATTCTGACCCCTGGCTACAATTGGTGGGCCAGGGATGCGTACCCTGGGCAAACTGTTTCTTCCTTGGGAGATTGATACTGCTACTAAGGGAGTCAATCATTTTATTAACACTGTAACATATCTTTCCATGACTGTTGCATGCCTTGTTTTCAGCCAAGAGGACCAGATGCAGACGTATCTATCAAAAGGGGAGAGTAAAATGATGATTAGAGAAAAGCAGAGGTGGCAGATGGCTGGAGAAGCTGTAGAGCACTCTATTCCCCATTACCAGTTGTTCCTCTGATGCAAACAGACCCCTGCACCTCCTGCTGCATTACGGCAAGTACAATGTCTGCTGTGATGGGAGGTAGTTAATAAATACTAATTGTATCAGAATATGGAAAGGATCATATCTAATTTGTTCGATAGCAGAAATCTGCATTATAGATAAAACCAACCTATGTGGCAGAAGTAAATATGTTTTCGGAATGGTTGGCATCAGACCTACTGCTGCCCTTAGTCTTGGGAGGCAGTATGATATAGTAGAAAGATAACTGGTCCAGAAGCAGGAAACTGAAGTTGTGTTCCAGCTGCTGGTTAGCATCCCTCTCCAAGCCCCATTCCCAGTCCATAAAACGAAAGGGCTAGATTAGGCAGCCTGCAGTTGATTTTCCAGAAATGGGGCTCTAAATGGAAGCACTGATAAATAATTCAGGCATTTTAAACATTTGCCTGTTTATGACTGTAACACCTGAACCTCTTCCTCTGTGGGCAATGTTCTACTTTATAAGTTTTGATGGGAGATAGAACTTTTCTACCATGATAGATGGTTAAAAAAACAAATAGGAATGTTCCCATTTCTCTTGCACTTGGAACTAGATGATGACAGCTAAGAGCATCAGACTCAGCCACCAAGACTGCATTGGGAGCCTGACACAAAGCAGAGGCAGCCAGGAACTATTCCAGTGGCAGGTGGTGGAGCAGCTGCTGCAGCCGCGTGGTACAGCTGTGGTGTCCTGTGTCAAAGCTGAAGGGGGCGGTGCTGCTGGCTGGGCATTCAGTGTCAGTGGAAGGAGCCCGCTGGCACCAGGACCCTGTCCTCTCTGCTGCTGTAGCCAGCCTTCTTGGGATTCCGAGCTTCCCACTCTCCATTCCATATCCTCCTTCCTGCCGGGGCACCACTCTGATAGGGAAACCAGAGGAAAAAGGCAGGAGAGTCTTAAATTCCTCACTGGTGCAAACGTGATCCTCCTGATTTTATCACTTTCCCAGGAGAAATGCAGAAACAACAGAACCAGAAAGGACATGAGATAAAATTCAGTGCAAGTTTCTTGTTTTAAGGAAGGCCAAGCCCAGTTACAAGGAGAAACCCCTCGCTGAGCATTCATCTCTGTGGGGCGAACGCTCCAGAGGTGGGGCGAATGCTCATCTCTGTCCAGCACCAATTCTGTTATTACTATTTACTTGGTTTGCTTAGTTTTTGGAGTATCCGCCTCCCCCCCCCCAATTTTCTTTTTTTCATTTATAAATCCAGGGTTTTCATTCATCTCTTTCCATTCCTGTAGGTCACATTTGCCCTGGTAAAACATTTCACCTTCAGGTTTGAGACAAAGGTGCTTTCCTCCAATCAGCGTGGAGGATGCTAGGAGGGAAGTAGAATCCTATGTTCTCAGAAACACTGAAGATTGGTTCCTCCTTCTGAAAGGTCCTGCTAGGTTGGCCTCAGGGCAACCCTATTTATTTTCTTGCTTTCTTTCCAGTACTTGAATTGGAGCTTGGGCTATTTGCACTGAGATACATTCTCAAAGCTTTTTAAATTTTAAAACGAGCTTGCCAAGTTGCTCACTTGCCCATGCCAGCCTGGACATTGCCTCCTCTGATTCAGCCTCCCAGAATGCTGAAATTACAGGTGCGTGCCATCATGTCTTGCTAGCACTATCATTTTTTTTTTTAAATAGCAGAGAAGGTCTTTGGCTCTCTAAGGAAAGCATAAGCCACTGACATTCCTTAAGGGTGCCTAGAGCTATGTTCCTAAATTGCTCCCGCAGAATTACCACCCTGCCTGTTCTTTGACTTCACAGGAAAGGGAAAGAACACCTTTCATGGAAGGGAGCCCATGAAAACAGAGGGGAAGACCTCCATCTCAGATCCCGGCAAGCGCAGGAAGGCAGGGTAAGACCCTCCCAGCTGCTCGTATCCACCTCTACTCCAGAAAGCTGCTGCTTACTGCTGCTCCTCCTAGTTCCCTCTGAACTGTGTTCAAGTAGGCAGAGGAGAAAATACCACCCTTGCTCTTCCATTCACTGTTGCATCAGCTGGACTTCAAGTGCTTCCTACCACATGCTCTTCTTGGCATTGGGTAGAGATGAAGCTGATAAGGTTCCTGCCCTCAAAATGTCTATACTGTTGAATTGGTAGATTTCATGTTACAAAGTTACCAAATATTTTATTACAATCACAATGCGTGATGCAATAGCCTTATTCTCTAAAATGTGCATCGGTGATAACAACACAGACAGTAAACAAGTAAACAAACAAAAGTGAAGATTACAGGTTGACATTGTTATGGAAGAAATCAGCATTTGACAGACAACAGCAGGGTTGGGGGAGGGCGGCAAGATGGGCCATATCTTCACCTACATGGGTCAAACTTTTCTAAGGTGGTGATCCGACAAAGAAGGTGTCACGTGAAGTCTAAGGTGTCCCAGGCAGAGTTAGCTGCACGGTCAAGGTCACTGAGACAGGGCAGAACTCGGGTCTTCCTACTCATTGTTTGCAGGGCAGTACTGGCCTTATCGTCCTGCTGCATAGGTATTCCTTGAAGTGGGTTCCACAGCCCGCTTCCCTTGTCTTTCCTTGATGTGGTGTCTAGCATATTCTCTGGCTCATGCAGCTGGTAATTGGGCTGATTTAGCTGGGAATTTGGATTCAGAACTCTTTGCACTTGAGGCAAGAGTTCATGGCAATGAAATGATTTCCATGACTCCTTTATTTAGTCTTCAAGATCAGTGCTTACGTTCAGCATCTGTTTGGTTGCCAGAACCCCAAATTAACTAGCGAACTTGCACAGCCTTTAAAGCCACTTGGGGTGGAATGTGTTCAGCAGCTTGGAGTTTGTTAAGAGTACCAAATATTATTTTATGGATCTGGGTAACTGCCAAAATACATTAGAGTTTACTTCAGAGCCTACTGGAAGATCTCTGAGAAAGAGTTTCCTATTATTGTGAGTTTTCTTTATTGTCATAACTAAACCAGGAGTATCACTCAGGAGTTATATTTTCTTAGTTATGCATAGAAGTGATTTAAATGTGTCAGATTCGAGTGCAGGACCTAAGGATGACAAAACATTGCTGAGCTAGGAAGGCAAGATTGAAATGGTGTGAATTCTTCACTGGGTTAACACTTGCCTATGGCAGGTCTGATATTTGATTGATGATTTCAGGCTCCTCCAGTATTGTGTATCTTTATGACTGTATGTATGCACACAAGCAAGCATTTAGAACTTAGTAATGGCCTTATTGAAGGAATAGTGACATTTAATCCACCTGCCAACCATCACCACATGCAAAACTGAACATGTATCATTCCCAAATTTTCTTCATGCCATGCCGCAACCGTTCTTTTCTCCCCTCTTCTCTACTCTCTGCCTCCATCCAGAGAAATCTATCCATCTGCCTTAAATCCAGAGATTAAATAGCACTTTCTAAAATTTCATATAAATGGAAATATGCAGCATGTATTCTTCTTTCTGACTTAGTTCTCTGGATATATTATTATTTACTTGGACATTCATCCATGTTGTGTCTATTTATAGTTCATAGCTCTTATCTCCTGTGTGGTATGTTAGCAATAAAGATGCATCCAGGTGTGGTGATGCATCTTCAGCCCAGCACTCTGGGAGGCTGAGGCAGAAGGATCACAAGTTTAAGCTCAACCCAGGCAACATAGTGACTTAACAAGACCCTGTCTCAAAATAAAAATTAGGGGTAAAATGGTTGAGACTGGAACTCAATGTAATGGCCCTGGCTTCAATCCCCTGTACTACAAACTAACCAACCAACCAACCAACCAAACAAACAAACAATCAAATTGCTCTGAACATTTACATGAATCTTTGCATAGTATGTGCTTTCACTTATGCTGAATAAAAACTTGGCTGGCTTACATGAGAAGGGACTACTATGCTTATTTGTCAAATGTGTTGTACCATTTCACATACTTTTAGCCATGTATGAAAGTTCAAGTTACTTGGCCCCTGCCGCTATTGGGTGTGCTCAGTCTTTAGTTCAGGCTGGCCTTGAACTTGCAGGCATCCTCCTGCTTTAGTCTCCTGATTACTAGGGCTACAACTGTATATCATCGTGCCTGACATTCTTAATGTTAAACACTTTTTCCTGTGCTTATTTGAGATCATATATATTCTTCCTAAAATACTTGTTGAAATTGTTTTCTTATTCAGCTATTGGCTTACTCGTTTGATTACCTTTATGTTTTTAAGTTTTTTATATATTCTGGACATGAGTCAGTTATAAGATATGTGACTTATGAATATGTTTCACTACATACTGTGGTTTGTCTTTTTATTTTCTTACTAGTACCTTTTAAAGATCATGGCCTGATTCCGATGCTGTTTACTTTATAATGTGTTCTTTTGCAGAATCTGCTTCTTTTGTGAAATCAAGAAATCTTTCCCTAAATTCAAAGCCACAAAGATGGTATTTTCCTTTCTTGTGAAAGCTTTGTAATTTTAAATTTTATGTGTAGGCAAAACAACTATTTTGAATCAAGTTTTGTTTTTTTTTTTAATGTATTTAGGACAGGGTCTACAGGGTCTCACTACAGGGTCAGACTGAGTCTGATCGGGCTGCTAGTGATCATCCTATTTTCAGCCTCCCCAATACTGGGATTATAGACATGCGCCACCACGCCCAGTCTCAATGGCCTCTCAGTTTGCCTCCTGGGGCAGGGCCGGCGCTGCACACCTGGGGGTTATCAGGGGCTTTAGTCTGCTGAGCTGGCCATCCCTGAATCAAGTTTTTGAAAAGTTTGCTTTTTTTCTGCATATATAATTTGCCTGTACTGTTGATTGGCAAAAGCTACCTTTCTACTCTAAATGACCTTATCTCCCATGTCAAAGGTCAGTTGAGGGGGCTGGCTCTGTGCTCTGTGATTCTATGTGGTCCTATTAATCTGTATTTATTCTACTACCATGCTGTGTTGACTACTGTAGCTACAATACATTTCGAAGTCGGGCAGTGTAGCCACTGGCTGTTGTTTTGTCCATCCAGGGTCTTGGTCTTTCCCCAAGTCAGTTTGTCAGTTTCTAAAAATTAAAATAAAAAATCTTGCTGGGATATTTATTGGGATTTCTTATCATGTATTAATCAATTTGGGAAGAGTTAACACTTTCCTGTTAATGATTTCCACTTATGAATATAATAAGGCTGCAATGATATATGTCTTCTTTCATTTCTCTCAGCAATATTTTATGTTTTTCAGGGTATAAATTTTGAGTACTTTATCAGATTTATTCCTAAGTAATTGGTGAATTCTGATGTTACTGCATATGGTACTATTTTGGTCGATTTGAGTTTCTAATTGTTTATATCCCACATATTAAAATGCAATTTAATTTTAGGTTATGATTGCATAGATCCTTCAAAGTCGTGTTTTATTTTAATAGATGCTTTTTCATCAGATTCAATAAGAGCCTGTCTGTGTTTATTTAAAACCTTTATAAAGAAAGTATTTTAGATTTTAGCAATTGTATTTTGGTGATTTGTTTAAATGATCATTATTGTAAAAAAAACTCTATAGTGATTTGATGTTAAGCTGTTAGTTGATATTCAGTTCTGAAATAAAAGTTGCTAGATCATGTTTAAAATTTATTTTTAATTTCGATTTTCTGAGACTACAATTAAGGATTTTGCACGTATGGTACCTAAGGATATTGTTTATATTTTTATTTACTTAAAATGCCTTTACTTGTTTTTGGTAGCAGAGTGTGAAATGCTGAACTTGAGAAGTTTTCCTTTTCCTTCGGCTTTTTGGAAGTGTTTGTATAAAATGAGTATCATTTATTTTAAAATGTCTGATAAATTCATCAGTGAAGCCATGCAGGCTTGGAGTTTCTCTAGGTATAGTTTTTAACTATAAATTCCATCACTCTACTAGATTTAGGACCATTTAGTTATTAATTGTTCAAGTTCCAGATTTCATTTCAGGTTTTGAACTTATTAGTAATTGTAGGGCTGGGGAGATAGCTCAGGGGCCTGAGCACCTGCCTGGCAAGCGCAAGGACCTGGGCTCAATCCCTAATATTACGTGCCATGCTGGGCAGGAACTGGGTGTGGTGGTGCACGCCTATAATCCCAGCGCTAGGGAGGCTGAGTCAGGAGGATCAGTATGAGTTTGAACTGTGTAGTGAGGCCCTGATTCAAAAACAAAAAAACAAAAAAATAATAGATTTTTAAAAATTTCTTCTCTGATCTTTATTTTCTTTGGGTTTCATTTGGTCTTGTTTTTCTAATTTCCTAAGATAAGAACTCAATTTATTAAATTGAAAATTTCCTTTTTTCTATTTTAAGTGTCATATACTTTTTCTATTTTATTACCTCAATCTTAGCCATTTTAACATGCTATTTTCTCTCTCTTTTTTTTTTTTTAGTTCAAGGTATCTTCCATCCTCCTGGTGGAGTGCTTTGACCCACAGATGATTCAGAAATATGGTCATTTTCAAATACTTGGAAACCTCTTA
>NDGN011219550.1:0-12561 GCA_002564285.1 Tympanoctomys barrerae
CACACACACACACACACACACACACACACACACAAATAAATAAAATTTTTAAAAAAGAATGAAACAAGACAACATACAACAATACATGTGTTACAGACTTTAAAACCAAGAATCGCTGATTAAGCAGTTTAGATTTTGTAACAAATTTTCCAGGTTCAAATATGAGCTGGGTAATTTTGAGCAGACTAATCTCCTCCCCTAAAATCTTGTAAAAGAAAACTGGTTCTGTCCTTGCTGCATCACTCATAGAATTAGAGATGTCTCATCAAAACCCTGCAAATGTGCATATCACATTGGAGGCAGCTAAGAATAGAAATGAGGAAAGTGATGATCACCATAACAGTAATGATCGTGTCCATGCTCTCCCTTCTCTAGCCATATTCACACATTCCACCATCTACAGCAGCCCTCTCTCCCCATGTTTCTTCACAATTTACATTACATGCCCATCACATCACAGTTCACAGGTCAGGACCCTCCACAGGGCTGGGCATGGAAGAACAAGCCCGTAATCCCAGCACTTTGTAGGCTGAGACAAGAGGTTTGAGTTTAGGGCCAGCCTGAGCTACCTACCAAGAATCTGTTGGGAAAAAAAATCATCCAAAGGTTGAGTAAAGTGCCTCTCCTCTGACCACCTGATCACATCCTGTTTGCCACTGTGATGAAACTCTCCATACTCTGGTTCCCAATGACTTACCTTGCTTTACCTTTGTCTTTCATCTCAGGCAAAGCAGAGGAGAAAAGAAACCATATCGTGAACTTTTCAAGGACAGCCTTTATTCTTACGGCTTCTGGTACCCTTGTTTGTGTGTACTTATTGTGCATTAGTAAATATTTGCTGAATTAACATATTGATAGGAAAATTACTGGAATTCAACAGAAAATGAACTTTTGGTTTGGGGTTTCAGTGAATGAAAGATGCCAGCCTTATTGAGTGAAATCAGTTAAGGTAAGATCGACAGCAAAGATTAAAGATTTGATCTGAATGAATTCAAGTTACAATGTCTATCAGACATCTAAATGACCTCAAGCAAAGTGTTACATCTGAAATTAGAGGTCAAGGAAGAGGACTAAGAGAGTGAAATAATTCTGTCAATATTACCCTTCTGATAGCTAGATTCATTGGATTTATTGATGTCGTACAGACAGAAGTCACAAACTAGTAATCCTAAGCCCTTCAGAAACCATGTTGTGTGTGATGCTATGTATACTGCCGTACTTGGATGTGATGGGTGTACTGATTTCATTAAAAACACCACCACTAGGTGTTTGCCTAAGGGAAGCTTTGTTCTGATGTACCACAGGTGGAATCTGTTCACACCACTTCCCAGTGCGAACCGCCCTACGCCAAACCATTATCTGCATGTTACCTCTTTACGCCAAGGTGCTGGTGTTTACCTGTTCCTGAAGGCTTCACTGAGGACTCCTAGACCCTACAGGTATCAGGGTCAAGGTTACTCTGGTAGATGCTGTGTAACCCTAACTCTTTTTTCTTCATATTCCCCAAAGAAAGAAGAGCCTAAGGGCTTGTGACAAAGAATGAAACAGTGCAAAATTGCTTATTGAGTCATTTACTATCAGAGAAGTACAAGTCTCCTTTCTTTCTGCCCTTTTGCTCAGAAGTAATAAAAGTGTCTGATGTGAAGCAATCAGACCTAACGGCATACTCCAGCTTACTGAATCTTTGTTGAAACTAAGCATGGGCTATGGCATTGCCTGTGTTTCCCAATATGATTACATCTACAATTTCTAAAATATTTTTTCTGATCTCTGTGGTGCATACTTTTTGTGATCTGCTCCTAAACCACCTGGGCTCCTTTGTGTTTTCTAAACAAGTCCCATATTTATTTCTGTAACTACCTCCACCTCTTTGTTCATTTAACTATGTGTGTCATCAAGCCCTTGCATAAAGAGTTTATGGGACTTAGTTCTAGCCAATAAATGCTGAAGGAAACAAACAGACTCAAAATCTCAAAAGAAGAAGCATGTCTTTTTTTACTGGATGTTGGTAATTGTGACTCCTGCAGAGCAATTATATGCCTGAAGCAACTGTGAAGTCACCACAACAGAAGCCCGTCTGAGAAAAATGAAGCAGAAATGGACAGGAAGACCTGGTCTTATGTCACGATATTCGGGTACTAAACTTAATGAACCCTAGAGGTGTTCTGCTATTGCCTTTTCATTTTATGAGAATTATCACATTTTTATTATTCATTTAGCAAATTTATTTATACTTTTAAATCATTTTAGTGCTTTCAGTAAACAGCACCTCAATTAATAAAATGCTACAGGAGCTTAATTTACCACAGACTTAATAAGCACATAATCTTTTGGAAGGCAAGGAACAAAATGTGGGAAAATAAATCACCAAAGCCATATGATAGGTTAATACATAATGATGCAACAATGCTGATGGAGATATAAATGCGAGTATGTAAAAGTGCCATTCCTGCTTAAAAAGGTAAAGAGGGAAACACTTATTTTCCTTTATTTTTTTAAACTGATTAATTTATTTTTTTGATACAGTGTCTCATTATGCAGTTCAGAGTCATAGCGATCCTCCTGTCTCAGCCTCTCCAGCTCTGGGATTACAGGCATGCACCACCACACCTGGTTTCAAAGCTCACATGGCTTGCTCAGGGTTCTGGAGCCAGCATGGCATGCAGTACCAGGGATCGAACCTCGGTCCTTGCACTTTCCAGGCAGCCACTTTGGCCATCAACTATCTCCTGAGCCCTTATTTTCCTTTTTCATCATTAACTTTCTTATCTGAGAAATAAGTCTCTAGGATATCATTAAGAAACATGTAAAACTTCATAATTCCAAAATCACAGCACCTCAGATGTGTTTTTATTAACCCTATGTCCTCTAGAAAATGATAGGAGCTAGCGACAGAGACACTTGGAAATGATCTTTCAAACCCCCACAGGATTTTTCTTAACAACAACACATGTTTTTGTACAATCAGGATACTAGGAAGGAAAGAACTTTCACATTTTCACACCTAAAATTCTCAGGTGTCCTTGTTTAAATCTAATGCTACTAACATTTGTCCTTAGGCATTGCTGAAATGATAAATAAGTGGCTAAAATCAAAGACAATGATTATTTGTGTAGTATCTAGAGATACTTAAGATGAAAGTTTTATCATACCTAAGTGATTAGCACTGGGCAACAAAGACTTTCCTGGATTTAAATGTTGCCTTTAAATCAAAGCCCTTAAAGACCAGCTAATAAGCTACAATTAGCATTCAGAAAAGTGGGTGGTACTTTCACAAATCAAGCAAATGCCCACCTATTTGTTCTTATGAAAATTTACCTTCTGTAGTGCCAGCCTGGCTTAAAATATCTTATACTTGACTCATCCCAAAAGATAGACAAAGAATGTTACTATATTCACTTTCTACCAGGAGTCAGGAACCTCCAGAGTGTTTCCCAGGGACAGAGAAGGGTCCAAGTGCAGATTTCAAGATCCGATCTTTACATTAGTGTCCTTCGCATTTGCTGCCCTTGGAGTGCAACAAATTTTCAAAGATATTGCCTAATCCAGCCTCATGCCTCACACCACTCAGGCACTGGCACTCTTAACTAGTCAGACTCAAATGTGAGCTGCTCTTGCAAGAGTTGCGCCATCTTGTTTCTTCCAGGTACTTTTCCTGTGTCAGAAGCATGGCCTGGGGATTGCCAATAGCTCTCCCCCCAAATCAAGTATCTCTCCACTTGGTACTTTATATGGCAAAGGTCTTGATTTCCTGCTGGATCATGCTCCTCACAGACAAGAGTTCCCACCACACCCATGATTGGTTCCTCTTTTACTAAACCCTGAGAGATGGAAATAGGGGAAAAGCCAACCCAAGGCTTTGTGGTACCATTGCTCACCATTCAGCCAGTGTTGATGGCTCTTGAACTTCCCTTCTATTTTATTTCTTTCAGAGAATATGTACAGATGAAAATTCTCACTATATGTGGCTTTAAATGATTGAGAATACCTGCTTTCCATGGTTTTTCTGACCTAATGCTTTTATTGCCTCAAAAAGTTATTCAAGTAAAGCACTCACACATTAAAGACAGTAAAGACTTTCATTTTTTTTTTTACTTTCCATTAAAATAATGTGGAGTTCATTTTTCATAGGGCAAAATCCTTGTAACTGGAGTCTGGACAAGTGGTGTTTCTCAGTTTGGCAGCAGTGATTCATCCTGGAAATTAGGGTTTCTGATGAGAAAGAACCCCACCAATGTACCAGAGCTAATATTCCCCCCTGCAAAGAAAGCTCTGTGCACAAAGATCAGCAGCAATTTGTGCCTTCCGTGCAAACCGAAACTCTAAAACTATGTGAATCTCTACTTAGATTCAAGAGTTTATGTTCCTCTAATAGAAAAAGATGCTTACAGTGCAAAACTTAGTTTTACTTATTAAACCAAACAACCTCAGAAGAATAGATACACATTGTCACAAACTCTGATGTCTCTTATCTTTAACCCACATGTTCTCTACGTATGTCAGAGTGAGAGGTTTAGTTTTGCTCAGTTCTTCTTTGATTCTTCATTAAAGGGATAGGAATTGAGCACTTGCTCTGTGCCAGATTTGGGAGATAAGTCTTAGAATGAGCAAAGATAAAAAACAGAGACCTTTGCAGAGCTTTTCACGAACTGTTTAAGAGAGTTGCATGAATATAAATCCAGGTATAACTCAGAATATCAATTTTTATTAAGGAAGTACAAAAACTAAGTAAAAATATAGATGACTGTATCTAAGGGAATCTAAGAACTCTCATGAGAAAATCTTCATCAAATATAAAGAGTGTAAGAGTGGAGATCTGCTAATACTGTTGCTGGGTAGGAGGGAGGGTAAGGGGAGGGAAGCGGCACACAGAGGGAGGATTTTATCCACCTTATGATAATGTTTCTCAATTAAACCACATGTACACTCTCTGAACCCACCACAGTCTTCAACACTTTGGTGGCCTAGGCCTAGCATAGGTAACTGTTCTTTTGATTGGAATGGTCAGCTATTTAGGAGGCATTTGAATCTGATTTCTCTTCTTCCCCCCACCTTCTTGGTACAGATCCATGGTGAAATCTTGCAGATGTTACTAAAATATTAGAAGATATGTTTCAGCTCCCTGGAGACTTCACAGTGAGTTTTATCATCATTACAGTTAATAATAATTGCAAATAAAATCTTCAGGTTTTACATCATAAAAATTGATTTTCACTATACACTTCTATGAAAATGTCATGGCCCTTAAAAATCACAGCTAGAACAAAGGATAATACAAAGCACTTACAAAGCATGTTTGTTTGGGGGCATCACTTATGTTTACAGCCCTTATGTTAGTAAGAAGGAAAGCCTTAGCAGGGTCAGCTGTCTTCGGAAAGACCACTGGCAATGGATTCACTGTGGTATGGGGGCTGAAAATTCAACTTAGTGATGCATCACCTTCCTTTTGTCCTATACTCTTTGAAGCTAGGGTAAGCTGTGTGCATTTACTTTTATCTTCATAATGGTAAATATATAACAAACAAAAATATCTAAGTACTGTGACAAATTTGAAAGGAAGACAGCTGTTCAGAAGGCAAAATACTTCATTTCATTACCTAGTACATATCTAAGATCAAGTTTGATTAATAAAACACCACACTAGCCAGGGAGATGGCTGAGGGGCATAAGCGGTTGCCTGGGAAGTACAAGGTCCTGAGTTTAGTTCCTGGCACAAAAAAGAAGAAGGAGAAGGAAGAGAAAGAGGAGGAGGAAGAGGAGGAAGAAGAGGAGGAGGAGGAGGAGGAGGAGAAGGAGAAGGAAGGAGAACGAGGAGGGGAAGCAGAAGCGGAAGCGGAAACAGAAGCAGAAGCAGAAGAACAAGAAACATTATGCTGGGCCTGTCCATAAGAGGTTAGATTTGTTGTTAATGATGATTTTGTTCCTGTTGTCTATTGCTGTCAGTTATGTGCTGCTAACCTGGTATAGCTAAAGGACAAAGAATAGTCATGTAAAAAGGAGAAAGTCACTGGCGACGTCCCTGTCTACTATTGCTGTGTGTGTGTGTGTGTGTGTGTGCATACACGCGTGGTGTATGTGTGTGTAAATTCAATTTTGCTCTGTCAAAAGCTTTGTATGAAGTAATCCTTGTGAAGGATGAAAAAAATAGATAAAGCTAACGAGGTCTTGATTCTCACAGAACTTGTGCTAAGTACCATTCTGAAGTTGTTAAAAGTTCTGTGAGACCCAAATGTAGACAACTCTTAACAAATAGACCATACCAACAGTACATCCTATTTCGTAGGCCATTATCTCAGTTGTTCTGAAACTTCACTATTCATCAGGATCCCCTGGAAAATTTGTGAAAACGGATTCCTAAGCACCAACTCCAGAATTTCTCATTTTATAGGCGTGGGGAGGTCCTAAGTGTTTGTATTTCTAATAAGTTATCAGGGACCACACTTTGAGAACCTCTGTGTCACCTTGTAAATTCCATGCCTCCTTTGCAGATGCATGATGCTTTTTCAGTGACGTTTAGTTATTAACAGTATCTTCACTAATCAACCAAAGCAAAAATTTTAGAAAGTACTGACATTATCTTTTCCAAAGAGAAAAATAAACATATATAACATATATATAATATATATATTATATATTATATATATTATATTATATATAAGGTTATATATGTATATAACCTCAAGTTTGCCTCAACTATACACTATAGGAGAATACTTATTCAAAGTAAAGTTGACCCTCAAATACTATAAATGTCCAAAAACTACCTTTTATTAAAAGGTAGGAAAAAATCAAAACTACAAAGCTGGTGAATCATTATAGCATTGTCCTTATTTACTAATAGGAAAAAATCAATCCTTTATGTTTCTTGAAAACAATTGAATTTATAACCCTCTGAAATAAAACTGTTCTTAATCATTTAAGATTTAAATATGTAGCCATAAGTGTAAATTGTAAATGACTATAAATTTGTCATTAGCACAGTTTCTAACTTGTGTTAATCTTCATGCTTAAGACAGATGATGATTTTGCCTTAAGCATGTGAGGAAGCTATATTTGAATAATTAAAAAGATGTAGACTGTAAGTGAGAGAGAGAGAGAGAGAGAGAGAGAGAGAGAGAGAGATGTTTCCACATACAAAATACCCTTATCCGTAATTGTTTGCAATTCTGCAGCTGATCTTTTTTTTTTTTTATGGTCAGCTCAGCCCACTCTGGGGATGGGGCTGGTTCAGCATGTGGTGCCAGGGATTGAACCATGGTCCCTGTACTTGCTTAAGCTTCCCTAAGCATGCTCTTTAGAAAACTAAGCTATTTCCCTGGCCCTTGTTTGTAATTCTTACCTCTTGGCTTCCTCATATATGGCCCTTTCTTCTAGTGCCAAAGAACATCTGCACTTTTCCAGATAGAACTGTGGAGTTCACTGACATTCTCAGTAACAAGTAACTAGAATTCCAACCAACCGTGTCTGGAGTGTGTGTGTCTTAGTCTGTGTGAGACCATACTCTTCTTTTTTTTCTAGAGGTTTAAGGTTAGGAACATGGAAAAAATCTCCAAGGCATGGTTCAGTATGTTATAATCCTTGCATTTAGAATTTCAAAAACTAGTGAATTTGAGGGACACTTACATTTGTATATTGTAAAAATATACAAATTTGTACATGAAAAGGGAGAAACTTTTGCTTATACTCTTCTATATTTCTAAATTTGTATGATGATTTGTTTATTTAATTATGAGATACTCTTGAAGACTTAATAGCAAAGTCCTCTCAAGTATCATGTAGGAAACAACTGTGACATTCATTACCTAGGTACTAAGTATAGAAGTGACAGTCAATGGCACAACAGTGGTGTAATTCCTACCCAGTCTCAGCATGCCAGCTCACCAGAACCGCACCAAGAAATACCGATTTCCTAAAGATAGGAGTCACTACCTAGCCTATAGATTTAATCAAAATTAATTGGAATAAGATTTTTCTGTCTCTCTTGCCCACCTGCTTTTAAAGTTTCATTTTACTTTTTCTTGACACATAGTTTTTGTACAAATGTGTGTGAGACAGTATGACACTGTACACACTTACTTCATATCAGTTTGGATGAAGCTGTGGGTTAGAAGTGATAAGGGAGAAAAAGTCTTTATAAGGTTCATTGATGTAACTATATAAAGTCAATTAAAATTACCATGATGAAGTTTATCAGCTGAAGATGGACTCTGAAGGTGATGAAAATCCTAACAATGTACTCCGGCTCATATGAACTCACAGCTACACCAGCTGGGCTACGTAGAAAGAAGCTGGAACTCTTAGACCCTGGGGTCATATTCTATGTGGAACCCTGGATGTGCAGGTGGTGACAGAATAAATGTCAGTCTTGAAAAAGGTAAAGAGAAGGAAGGAGAGTGGCATTAGAGTACTAGGCAGGAAAGCAAAGAATTGTGTTAGAGTATATATTGGAGTTTTCATAGGGAAATATAATGCATATGCTTCCTCTCCCAGGAATCATCAGGCTCATAGCTCACTCACAGATTCTAACTTCAAAAGCTGAAAGGACTGCTACTTCCTTCTGACACATGGATGCTAGATATACATTAAAATGTGAAATAATGTTTTAAAAATCTGTGCACATTTAGAGACAGAGTTCTAAATTTGCAATTTTGTTAGGAAAAAAAGCAAGTCAAACATTTGGCTGGAAGGTTTAATTTACTTTTGGCTTAGGAAAGAGGATCAAAGACAATAAAGACAGAAAGAAGTGTGTTGCCCAAGGTGGAACGTATTTCAGAGAGCAAGTTTATAATAATGCCAAGATTAGATCTGCATTTGACATTCCCAAACTTTCCATTACACATCTTAGAGTTCAAGAGAATGACTTTTTTGCAGCACTACTACCCTAAAATTAATTTTTTCATCATTTTACAGAAAGCTCTACTTCTTTACAGCTTCTAGGATGGGAGAGGGCTTCCTGAGAGTATCACACTCAACATTCCATGCAAAAAAGACCTGAGAAGAGGTTGGCACCTTTATTTGGTTTCGTGTGCTCTGTTTTTTCTTACCATTTTGGATTGCAGGAGCACACTTGCTGAAGCACATCAGAAAAAAATGTGTTTGAGACTGGATAAACTGGAGAAAGGCCAGAGTGACAAAACAAATGTCAAACAGCCCAAACTATGTTGACCAGCTAATTCCATTATGACTTCTCCATCTCTGCGTCTCCAGCTCTGTCACTATCATGACCACAAATAGAACTGAATGCCAACAACTGCTGAATTTGACCCACTGCAGGTTTCATTGCTTTTTAAAATTCACATGGAACACACACACACACACACACGCACGCACGCACGCACGCACACACACTTTCTTGTTTCTTCTCCTACAGAATTTTGGTTTCTACAGCTAATTTTAGCCACGAAGTTTATTTCAGCCCATTCCTATTGCATTCTCTTTAGCAGGAGTTACACTATCTAGAGGTAGCAGCAGCATTTACTACAGAGTGAGGAGAAAAATCCCTAGAGTTTATTATATTGAATTATTTAGAAAAAGCCCCCTGAGGTTGTAGAATTTCTAAAGTGGAGCAATATGCAAATTTTAAAATATCTGGGTATTTCCAGAGTCTTAATGTGGGCTATCATTATCTCTAGGTCAATCAATTTCCATGAAGGAGCTTTATTTTAAATTGCAAATAGTAACTTTAATAATGAGAGAGAAATTAACACTAAAAAAAAGACATGCTCAAGACTAAGATTCCAAAAATTTAGTCTTTTAAATTCCAATCCACTGCAGCTTTCCAAAAATCTCTCATCTTATGGTTTTTCTTTAGGTTGTTATTGCATTTTGCTCATGGGCTAATGCATTACCTAAATATAGATAGCCATTTTTAGAATAAATTCCAAACGCCATAAATGTTTCATAATTGAGCACATAATTTGAAGTAAGAGAGCTTTCCACTCATCCCTTTTTACTGTTGCAAATTGGAAAATACTCAAGTAATTACTCCCTTAATAGTTCAATGCTTGCAACTATATATACTTTATGAACATCACAAGCATCTTTTGCTCCCTAGAGTAATGTGGTGGATGCACAAAATAACTTAACTTGTACAATTAACCAGATCACCCAGAGCTTTGATTCAAGATTCTTTCATTAAGCCATTAATATAATACATTGCTAAGTGGTGGGTTGTCCAATTTTTATGACGCCTTTCATTTAAATTCAATGGCTGCAGTTAGAATAAAAACCAGCATCTGCAAGATCAGCAGGATGATGCAAAACCTTATACTAGAAACATTTTTTCTGCCCCACAGTTTGTCTGAGAGCAGTGAATGCCAGAACATTAATAAGGAAAGTGATTTAAAGTAACAGAAAGTAACATTATCTGTGCTTACCCAATAAAGAAAAGGGCAAATAAAAAATGCTTGATTCCTGCGACCTCAAACACTTAAACAGAAAGTCAATGGTCATTTTATTGTTTTCCAGACAAAGGCAGAAAGACAGTTTGTAATCCTATCCCACTTGAGACTACAACACATATTTGGAACTAGAGTTTGTATATCATAATACAGAATGCCACGCATTTGCTTTTTTGGCATTGTCCAAATTGTGATATACTTATATAATTGATGTATGTGGGAATCTTACATGCAGAGAACAACTGAAATCCTAAAGCTCAAGATTTTATTTCTAAACTTGGATACAGTACAAAAATACAAAGCTGAAATAGATTCTACTTTGGCCATTAGAGATGGTATAAATTATCTCAATTTGGGATCTACATGATTTAAGTTAACTCTCTGTGTTTATATATGATGAGAATCTAATTAGGTACCATTGGATATATCTTGGCTACCTCATTGCTTTTAAAAATAACTGCTGATAAATGGAGTAAAATGTACAGTTTATAGTCTATTTATCATTGGGAGACTCTGACAAAGGGTAGGAAAGTTCATAAGAAAGAGATATTACTGAAAACTATATCCATTTTGTAATTACAGTATATGCAATATTGTCAAAGTCTAGAGCCATAAACCAAAAAGTGATGTAAATCATAAAAATCAAGCTTTATGAATTCTTGCATCTTAATAAAAAGTACCCATGTGTATGTGAATGAGAGCCAGCAATAACTAAAGATGACCCACCAGGTGATTACTTTATCAATTTTCTTCATAAAACATTTCAGAGGAACCCATCACTTTGATTCAAGATAAAAGCAATCACACACACACACACACACACACACACACACACACACACCCCAGAGATCAGATAGATGGCAATATAGAGCAAATTCATGATTGGAAGCATGGAAGCATGGGCATGTATATGCCTCCAGGTAACCCAAAGTACAACAAATAAAAAGAGTTGACATACTATTTAAAATTTAAAGGAGAAATGAATTTCTGAGTTTATTACTTTTAACCATGTGCCTTCAGAAATTGTCAGATTTAGAACAACTATTAGTATCAAGAACTATCTCCAATCATTTTCTCTAGTTTTCAGTTGTATGGACATGTCTTTACACTTACTCAATAATCTTTTATACTGTGACTAAAGTCACTGCAACGTAACCCCCAGTTCAAGTATAATAATAAGGGATGTGTTTTTCTCTGTAAAAACAAGAAATTCATGACTATATGACTATAATATAATGCTACCAAATTTGTCAAATTAATTTTATCTGTTTTAAGTAGTTTCCAACACCCCCCTCCCCAATTCGGTTCCATTAAGAAAACCGGTATGAGCTAGAAACTTCTAGGCACTCACTAAAGTGTATTTCTGAAATTTACCACTGATAGATTTCCAGTCAGAAAAAGCTGAAGTCATCAGGATAGAAGAACTGTTCAATAAAAACTACTCTCACCAGTCTACTTACACATGCAAACAAAATGACACACTGAGATCCAACCTTCAATCCAAACTTTGGCCAACTAGGTATCTCCATAAGTGCTTTGCCATACAAACACCCAACTGTGAGGCAAATGACTAAAAGCACAGGTGCAGAAGGCAGAGGCGAAAACCTTGTCCTACCTTGATTGTTTTTGAGGGCTGACACTTGATGTGATGGGACACGCTGGCAGTTTGGTTCATGTTTCAGGACCCTGGACAGCGCACGATCCCAGGCGGAGTTCCAGAATACACTAGAGATCAGGTCTCCTTTATTGGACTTCAGCAGGGCTGCTGCTGTTGCTGCTGTTACTGATGCTTCTGTTGCTGCTGCTTCCTCACTCCGGAGGCTGAAACGCTGTCAGACTGGAGGGATCTGTATCTCACTTAGCCTTAAATAAAGCATTTACTTGGTTCATCGTTCTCACAGCTCTTGGCAATAAAGAATAGAAAGTCAAAGACTGTTTAAATTCACTTGCACTGTATCTTTTCAGTACTGAGATGTGACAGCTCCACAGTTCAGCCAATGATCTTGGCTCATTCTCTTTTCAAAGGAACGAATACCAGAAAACATACAGAGATCAATTGCGGTCCTACAGTTTAAAGGGGAACTCACAAGAATCCTGGTTCTGCTCAGATTATACTTCTGTGTCTTCTTGCAGTCTCTCTCTCTCTCTCTCTCTCTCTCTC
>NDGN011219590.1:0-12316 GCA_002564285.1 Tympanoctomys barrerae
AGAGAGAGAGAGAGGAGATAGATTCAAGCCATGCTGCCAGTGACCCACCTCTTCTGACCACATTCTACCACCTACCAGCAAGTTAGCTACTAGCCCTGTAATTCAACCACTTTTCAAAAATCCCACTTGTGAATGCATGAGGCTTGGGTGAATTTAGATTTCTAAAAATCTTATTTATTTATCTATTTATTTGCTACAGGGTCTTGCTGTGCAGGTTGGACTCATACTGACCCTTCTGTCTCAGCCTCCCCAGGGCTGGAACCACCGGTGTGGACCACCATGCCCAGTTTCAATGTTTGGCACGTGTGCCTGAGGCAAGGTCAGCCAGGCACATACCAGGGATTGAACCTAGGTCCTTGCACTCACCAGGTAGGTGCTTAGACCACTGAGCTATCTCCCCTACTGGGTTCTGTTTTATGTGGGCACCAATCCCGCTCATGGGGCCATACCCTCATGATCCGTTCACCTCCCTAAAACCCTACTTCCTAATACTGCTGACTAAGTTTAAAGAAATGAACTTTGAAGGAACACAAACATTCAGAATATTGTGGCCATTATCACAGTTTTGAAATTGAAACTAACACAGTTTCAAAATCTTCCATGTGAACTGAGAGTCGCAGCGTGCCCAAATATGCTCATTAGGTTTACTTTTCCCTAGGGCTTCTCTACTTTCCTTTTTGTCTTTTATAAAAGGCTTCTACCTAAAGAGATGGAGCAGTGAAATGGGTTTTGATTGATTCAAATGTATTTGCTGTCTTCTCTCTCTTTTTTTTTTAACCTAGGATAGGGAAAAATTCCTCATAAAAATAATTTAAAATGAAAGTAGCTTGTGGCTTCTCTTTATCGGACCCTTCTCCACCTAATGTTGGCTGTTCACACAAGTTTGTAAAGATTCTACTTCAAGTTTAGCAAATCAAGCCCAGTCCGTGATTGACCAAAGGAACTTAAACAATGAGCTTCAGAAATTCTTTGCTTTCTTGGTGGGGGGAGCAGCCCAACCCTTGAAAAACAGTATATATTTCAAGACTTGTCCCTGCCAGTGGTTCAGTAGCTGGGGCACAGATACTCTCCTGGGTCCATTTAGTGAACTGTGATTTTCCTGTGCAGATGGGTCCAAACTATAGTCTCTGTCCACAGAAGCCACGCTTGATTTTGGAATCATGTTCACATTAATAGACCTTAGCATTTGGGGCTCCAACCATTACTAAAAACAAACTCTGTCCCAGTAATTTTTAAGAGTTTCTAGAGTTTCTCTGATGGTTTCTTATTAACAAATCCTGTTGGTTAGCACCTATGGCTCACAGTTTTCTTTTTTCTTGCTCCAGACTTTTTCAATGACCCATCACAGTTGTCTGATAACCAGTTTTTCTCAAGTGTCTTTAACTCCAACATGCCATAATGACCACTAGAATAAGCAGAAGTAAGAGATATTATTTATCCTATCATTTGCATCACCCCATGTGCATCCCCTTATCTCAGTATTTCAGAAAAAAATAGCTCCTTCCTTTTCTTTCTGTTTCTACTTTCTCCTCAGGGCTCACATGCACCTCCATAGAAACAATTTCCTGTCTTCCTCTTGCCTACTTTTTCATCATTCTCTAAGCCCCTGAGTTTTAACATCCTCTCTTCTCACATGAGACTTGTGTTATACTTTAAAGCTTTTACTACAGTGAGGTGTTTCTTGACAAGTAGAAGAAATTAAAAGACTATGACAATAATAAAAAGTAGGAAAGCTCTAGGATCCAAGTAATCCTCCCCAAAGAAATGTGTTAATCTTGTCTGGCCATTGGAAGGTTTTGAGTTCTGGCTTGAGAATGATTCTTAGTGAATAATTTAAGAAAACTACTTGACAAAGGCTTAGTGATCCATGTCTTCTTAAGATACAAAATTACTCTGATGCAGAGTTGTATCTGAAGGATAGTGGGCATGAAGCATTGGTGGTTGCTGGTGGACACAGAAAATGACTCTCCAGGGAAGGAGAAAATTAATATTACAGAAAAAGGAGAAATAAGATGGTGCTGTCAGTGATTATAATTGAGTTCTCTGTGTTATAGTAATATAGAACGTGCTGCAAGAGAAAAAGTAGATGAGACAGACAAGCTACACAGCTTTCTGGGAAGTGCCAAGTGAAAAGACTGAAGTTGGGACAGTCAGGGAGGTGGCTATGAGGTGTTGGTTGGAATGCCTGTAGAGAGGATGGTTGTGGTTCTCTGGTTCACCAATGGAAGGACAAGGGCCTGAGCCCAAGAGGGTTTGCTCTGAGTGGAAGTGCTAGTTTGTGGGTTTGACCTACCACTTGTGGCAGAAGTAGGGAGAGTGGGTAAGGTTAACTCATGCACAGTCCCTCCTGACTGAGGTGCTGGAAGGTTCTGTTGGCTGATGTGCGTTGGCATTGGATCATGAGGATGAATAGTCCCTGGTACAGATAGATGCAGGGTACACAGTTGCTGTTAATGCTTTTGTCTCTCTAACATCACTCCTAGGTTACTGTTTGTTTTCAGCCAAGTTCCTGTTTCCTTGTGCCCTATTTTTGGCTGAAAACCTAATTGAATGTATTCTTGTTTAAAAAAGTGGCTGAGATCATGCTTTGAGAATGGTTTTCAAAGGAAGCAACCACTATTTAATGTCCCTGATGATCGTAAAAAGACAAGGCTTTGTCTGTTTTACTGAAGGTTAGAACTAAAACTTTTTAGATACCATCTTTCATTTGGTACACTTCAGTTTATAGTTTATTAATCCAGTCATACTATTGAGCACCTAATGTGTGCCCTAGGATCTAGGGATATAGAAAGGAATAAGATGGAGTTGATTCATTCACAAACAGACAGGGCAGCATAACATGCTGTGGGATTCCATCAGAGTGGCCCTAATCTTGTTTTGGGGGATCTAGGAAGATTCTTTGGAGGCAATGATGCACAGGATTAGACTTGAAGAAGAGAAGTATCCAGGGAAGGAGAGAAGGAAACTTAGGTTCAGAGATATTAAGTAGTTTGGTAAGAGGAACCAGGATATTTCTTAAACCCTGAACTTGTGTTTCCTTGTTTCATGTAATATGTAAGCATATCCTAAGTTATAGAATTACAGAGAAGACATCGCATTGCATCTTATCAAGAATTCCATGTCTAATAGAGATCCACACACAAATAATTACACCACCAAGTGACTAGGGCTGTGCTAGCTCCAAGCACAAGTAGAAATTCAAAACATGGAAGAGTTACACCATACCCTGTGTTATGGGTTACATCAGATCCCAGCCTCCCAAATCATATGAGTGCATAGATAGGGCTCTGGGAAGGTGACGGGATCATGAGTGTGTGATGTAGCTCACTGGATTAGCCAACTTATGGGTATGCTGTTGGGCAGTGGAGTCTGGAGGGAAGAAGTGGGTCACTGCGGGCATGGCCTGGAAGTGTTTGCATCCATCCTCCAACCTCCATCCCTTCTGCTTCCTGTGTGTCTGCCATGAGCAGCTCCTTCTCTTCTGTGTGTCCCTTTGCCATGCTGTCCTGCCTTGGAGCAAGATAACTATGGACTGAAAAAAAAAAAGTCTGGGTGTTGCGTATTGTGTCTCAGTGATGAGAAAGTAACCAAGGCACTCAGGCTGGATGAGAAAGTAACCAAGGCACTCAGGCTGGAATAGAGGAATAAGACAAGTGGGATTGAAACAGCCAAGGCAGTCTCTCTGTGGGGAATGACACTGAAGCAACTAGCAGCCTGGGGCTGCCTCCCAGACTGTGGAAGAAGAAGAGAGTCAGTATAGTTAGGGATCACAGCAGTGGCACAGTGAGGCCATGACAATGGAGGTGGCAGTCCAGATAGTGAGTGGAACAGCACAACCCCTCCTTGCCCTGCAACCAGTGAGGTTTGCACTCCCCACCCCCACCCTAGACAGCAAAGGAGATCAGAGCGGCACTGTGTGTCTCTGCAGCAATGGCAGGAGCAGAGAGACATCTCACAGCACTCCATCCCATCCACCCTGCAACAAGTGGCAGGGAGGGCAGAAAGTGAGAGGACAGAAAGGTGCAAGTGGAAGTGGAGCAGAGAAGGCTGGTCTGACCTGGAGGAGCCAACTCTACACATGGGGAGTGCCTTCTGGCTGTCTCTGTCAGAGAGCACCACAGCAACTAGGAGAGAGATGCAGAGACAGTTTCTGTTTTGGTTTTTAGATTGCTTAGGTATTTACTTTTAATTTGTTGTGGTCTATTCATCTTCTTTCTATCTTCGCTAACTATCTCTTTTGACTTTATGATATTTACATATGAGTAAATAGGTCTCTCTCGGCTTTCTGCTCTGCTTCAATAATCTTTTGGTTTCTCCTTCCTTCTCTCCTGCCTCCTTTTCCAGTTTCCCAAAGCCCAGGTTATGATCCTGTGTCCTCCAGCTTTGCTTCTATACATTTTTTTCCTTTAGCTTTTCTGTACAAATAGTTGTCTTTAATATCTATAATAACTAATGGTTAACACAGTTTGTTAGGCTTGAAGCTATGCTTTATGCTATTACTATTTCTAAGTAGTACCTTAGTCAGGATGTCATACCTGTTATAATTAGTTTTTTCTGTTGCGTGACAATATTGTGATTGTGTTGGGTCATAATCACCAAAGTCTAATACCAAAAGAATGGGTGCTGTGACAAATAAATAGCAACATCTCACCATTAATACTGAGAAGGTAAGATTTGGGGCAGGCCCAAAAACCGAGTAACACCTAAACTAAGAAGACATCTCTAAGGAACAAGCATCTCCTCAGGGAGCCTCGGTATGAGTGCTATAAAAAACTTATGGTACACAATCTCATTGAAACAAAAATCAGAGAAACCACACCTTTCAAATAGCATCTAAAGAAATGAAATATTTAAGAATCAGTCTGACAAAGGAAATAAAAGATCTGTCTATTGTATTACTCTAAAACAGGAGAGTGAAGAGGATGTCAGAAAATGGAAACATATCCCTTGCTCATGGATAGGAAGGACCGACAGTGTGCAAATGGCCATCCTCCCAAAAGTGTTATGCAGTTTAATGCAATCCCTATGAAAATATGAGTAGAAAATCTCATAGATCTAGAGAAAACATTTTAAAATTTTATTTGGAACCAGAAGAGACCTAGAATAGCAGAAGCAACTCTGGATAACAAAGGACATGAAGAAGGTATTATAATCCTTGACTTGAAATTATACTACAAAGCTACTGGGTAAAATCAGCATAGTACTAGCATAAAGCAAAACAAAGCAGCAACAGAAAAGAACAGACCTGAGAATCAGTGGAACAAGATGGTGACACAACTACAAACACACTCAGCCACATTAACTTTCCCAGAGGGTTCAGATATGTTCACTGGAAGAGAGATTACGTTTTGAAGAAATGGTGTGGAAAAACTTGCTTTCCCCATGCCAGTGATGAAAATCTAAATATTTTCTGTATGTGTCTTTAATCATTTTGTTTGTCTTTTGTTGCTTCTGAGATGTGGTCCACCTATATTACCTAGGCTTGCTTTGAAATTGTCACCCACCAGCCTCAGCCTCCTGGCTGACTTACATTACAGCTGCCCATCACCCACACAGCCTGACTTTGGGAAATGTATTTTTAACCCATGGAATCTTTTTCTAGTACCGTGGATCAAACCCACGACCTGGACTCTGCTTTGCAAGTAGTACCCCACTGAAATATAAGCATTACCTCCTTGTCATAATTATATTTATGTTGAAAGACAGGAAATAGATTAATGAAACAGAGTTAAGTATTATGTTACTTCCCACTATAAGTACTATTTATAAGTTAGCTGTAATTTCTAGGTTATGAGCTATTACAGGGAATGTGTGACTTCTAATAAAAAACTAAAATGAGGGGCGAGGGAGATGGCTCAGTAGAATAAGTGATTGCCTGGCAAGCACAAGGTCCTGAGTTCAATCCCTGGTACCACCAAAACAAAACAAACAATCAAAAAAACCTAAAATGAGTTATGTGAAAATTACTATAAAATATGTTAACATAGAGAAATTAAAGCAAGTACTATGAAGTGCCCTTAAAAAAACAAAATCTAAATGCTAAAATATATCTAAAATATTTAGAACACTGAATCTCTTGGAAGAGAAAGTAGGGAGAAATCTTGAAGACATAGGTATAGACAGAGACTTAAGGGATAAAACCCAAACTTCATGGGAAATGCTCTAAAGAATCAAAAAGTTGGATCTCATCTTATTAAAAAGCTTTTGTCACAGCAAAAGAAATAATAAGCACAGTAAAAGTACAACTGACAGAGTGGAAAAAAATTTAGCCAACTGTCTCTCAGATAAAGAACTTACATCTAGAAAATATAAAGAATTGAAAAATATTAGATCCCCCAAATTTAAAGACCCAACTCAAAAACGGCATCTGAGATGAATAGATATTTCTCAGATGAAGAAATATAAATGGAAAATAAATATATAAAAATTTGTTCAATATAATTGGTCATTCAAGAGATGCAAATTGAAACAGCACTGAGATTCAGCTACCATTAAGAAATTAATTGGGCTGGCCTGGCGAGATAGCTTAGCAGATTAAGCGCCTGCTTTAGCAAGTGCAGGGACTCAAGGGTTGGATTCCTGGTCCAGCATGCTGTGCTGGTACCACCTCTGGGTGGGGTGCCATGTATATGTGTAATTGCAGTGCTGGGGAGGCTGAAAACAGGAGGAACACTATGAGTTGGAGCTGCATAGGAAGACCCTATACCAAATGCATAAAATGAAAAGAAAAATTAACTTGGATGGGAATATAGCTCAGCAACATAAGTGCCTGCCTGGCAAGCACGAGGCCCAGAGTTCAATCCCTAGTACTAAAAAAAATTAATCAATAATGAATGATGGAAGAGATGTGGGTAAAAAGAAACCCTTTTCTGCTGTTGGTGAGAGTGTAGACTGGTACAACCACTGTGGAAAACAATGTGAAGATTCCTGAACAAACTAGGATTAGAGGTCCCATAAAACCAAGCTCTTCTCCTTCTGAGGATTTTCCCAGAAGTATTAAAATCATTATACCACAGTGATATATGGTCACCTATGTTTATAGCAAAACAATATTTCATAACTAAATCTTGGAAACAACCCAAAAACTTATCAATGAAGAAATTTGTTTTTGTACCAGAAATCAACTTCTGTACCTTGTGTATTCCAGTAAACTAAGGAATAGATGAAAAATATGAGGTATTTTTATACAATGGCAATCTACTCAGCTATAAAGAAGGATGAAGTTGGAACTTTCATTGGTAAATGGATGCAACTAGAGACCATACTCATAAATGAAACAATTGAGTCTCATATGTGTAAATATTACATTGTCACTCTACCGTAAGAAGTTGAAAGAGTTGATAAGAGCCAAACTGTATGACAGATATCAGAACATGGGAAGAAACTTTTCAAAAGGAATGAGAAAACTGGGTGAGGGAAATGAGAAAGGAAGGAAAAAATAAAAGTAATGGAATTGAGATGGCTATACAACTAATTTCTATTGAAATTTCTATTAGAAAAAAAGATTTGTGCTTACATTCTGTGTTCAATTTTTCATGTCTGTATCTTGTAGTCTGGGCAACTACTTTGAAAATAATAATAAATAGTGTACTAACAATTGTTACTGTCCCACTACCTTGTTTTGAAATTTTGCCTCATTGTTTTTTTCTCTTTAAAATAAAAACCTTACAAATATCAACACAGAAAACAAAATAAAATTTTAAAAATGTAGAAAATGACATGACAGAGAAGCAAAATACAACCCAACCTCCAGCCCATGCAGGACGAATTCAGGGATCAAAGAGATAGAAGAAATCAGTAGCCACCCATCTAAATTCTCTGTAATGAGACTCTCAAAAGAAAAAAATAGACAAATTAAAAATAAGTAAAAGTTACCAAAAAATCATCAGGCTATAGAGGAAATTAAAGAACTTATCTCCTACCTGTACAAAGAAATAAAGAATATGATGGTGGACCTGCTCAGTAGGATACAGTGAAAGTGTTCCTCAGAATGAAATTTAGAGCAGTGAGTCCTCGTATCAGAGAAACAGAATGAACTCAAAAATCCAACCTAACACTGAACCTCAAATTTCTAGAAAAAGAACAAGTCAAGCCCAAAGCTCCTATGAAGGGGGAAATTACAAAGAACAGAGAAGAAATTAAAGCAATTAAGGTTAAGAAAACAACATAAAGAATTATTAAAATTTGTACTTTGATAGATTAAATAAAATTGATAAGCTTTATCCAACCTTAAAAAAAAAGGAAAGAAAAGACTCAAATCCAGGCACTTAGAATGAAAAAGAAAAACACAATGAATCCTGCAGAAATCCAGCTCATCAATAGGGACTTCAAGAACTTTTACTTTAATAAGATGGAAAATGCAAAAAAATGGACAGATTTCTAGACACACATGAATTACTGAAGTTGAATCAAAATGATATAAAAATTCTAAATAACTCAGTATCAATTAATGAAATTGGAAATGTATTTAAAAACTTACCACAAAGAAAAGCCCATGACTTGATGGATTGACTGCTGAATTCTACAAAACTATAGAGATGATCTAATGCCATTACTCTTCAAATTATTAAATGAAATTGAAAGTGGATCAATATTCCCAAAGTCATTCCTGGAAGCAAGTATTACCTTATAAGCAAAACCAGAGAAAAACTCAGCCAGAAAAGAAAACTAGACCAATCTCTCTAATGAACATAGATACAAAAATCCTCAATAAGATACTGGCAAAGAGAATGCAACAAATCATCAAGATTATACCTCATAACCATATAGTATTATTCCCAGGGATGTAGAGATGTGTCAGCATAGACAAATCAATAAATGTAATACACCATAGTAAGAGCCAAAGACAAAAATCAAATTATCATCTAAATAGAGGCAGAAAAATTAAACACAGTCCAACACCCATTCATAATAAAATCTCTACAGAAAATTAGAATAGTCTTTATCTCGGTCTGATAAAAGTCATCAACAAACCAACAGCCGACATCATATTAAGTGGCCAAGATCAGAAAGCTTCCACTCTAAAGTCAGGAACAAGTCAAGGGCATCCACTATCACTACTCTTATTTAATATAGTTCTGGAAATGTTAGCCAGAGCAGTGAGACAAAAGAAAAAAATAAAGATGAGAAAGGAAGATGTTAAATTATTATATTTGCTGATGACATGATACTCTATATAGAAAACCCCAAAAACTCTGCTATAAAATTTGTAGATTTAATAATTAAATTCAGTAGTATAGCTGAATAGAATTGCTGTACACAAATAACAAACCCTCTGAGAAAGAATTTATGGAAATAACATACTTTGCAATTGCATGAAATATAAATGCAATACTTAGGAATCAATTTAATAAAGGAAGCAAAAGACCTTTACACCAAAAATGACAGTACTCTGAAAAAAAGAGATTGAAGAGGCTATCAGAAAATGGTAAGATATTCCTTGTTCTTGGTTAGGAAGAGCCAATATATGGAAATGGTCATATTTCCAAAATTTTCATACAGTTTGAATGTGATCTCAATCAAAATTCTAGCATCATATCTCATAGAACTAGAGAAAACAGCCCTAAAATTTATCTGGAAGCAGAAGAGACCTAGAACAGCAAAGACAATTCTAGGCAACAGAGACAAGGCAGAGGTCAACAAAATCTCTGACTACGGAGCTACTGTGATACACACAGCATGGTGCTGGCAAAACAAAACACTAGAGTATCAGTGGAACAGGCCAGAAGATGCAGAAAGAAATCCAAACAAACTCAGCCACCTTATCTTTGACCAAGAAGCCAAGCACCTTCACTAGAAGAAAGACAGCCTCTTTAGTAAATGTTGCTGGAATACTGGATTTCCACATGCTGAAGAGTAAAACTAGACCTGTGTCTATCACCATGCACAAAACTAAAATCAAAATGCATCAAAGATCTAAATAATAAAGTATAAACACTAAATCTGCTAGAAGACAACATGCATAGACCTCTTGAAGACATAGGTATACATAAGCTTTTATGAACAAAATCCCAGCTGCACTGAAAATACCCCGAAGAATCAGCTACTAGGGTCGCATCTTATTACAGAGCTTTTTCACAGCAAAAGAAATCACCAACAGGGTGAAAAGATAACATTTTTTTCTGATGTGAGAAACTGAAAGTGTAAAGAAGAAGCAGAATGAATAATAGATATTATTAAATAGGAAGAAATTATTCAAAAGAAATGAGGATGATGGAGGATAGAGGCAAATGAAGGAGAAAATGAGAAAAGAAAAATGAAATGGAAACAAAGCTTTGTAAATACAGAGAAGAGGGATGAAAGGAAGGATAAGGAAATGGGAATAAAGAGGAATCAAGACATATCATGTACAGGCACAAATTCCTTATGGCAAATGTGATCATTATGTATATATGAATGGTACCAATAAACTTAACAGGAAATTTTTTACAAATTAGAAATTATCTGTGAAACAATGAGAGCCAATGAATGGCTTAGTTTTGGGCTAACTAGATTTAGATTCCTGAAGTCACTTTATCAGTAACATGGAGAACATATGAGAAAGGGTAAGATTAGGGGCAGAGTTGGAGCAAGAGTCATTGAAGGACTTCTTATATAATTTTATGGTTCATGACAAAGGCAGCATAGTGGGATAAAGAGAAGTGACAGATTTTAAAAAGTACCTAAGGATAAAGTTGAGTTGACCAGCTTGTCCAGCTTGCCTGAGGCCTTCCTCTGTTTTTTACATTGAGAAATCCAAATCATTGAGTCTCCTCAGTCCTGGGCAAACTGGGGTAATCACTCATCCTCAGTGAAATTAATCTTGTCTTTGAGAGAATGGGAGGGAGAGAAAAAGTCAAAGATAATTTTATCCCAGGATTTCAAATTGTGTGCACTACATCCAATTATTGAAAAGGAAAATGGGAAGGAGAATTGTAAATTTGGGAAATATAAAAAGTAATTTTGGACTTGCAGGGTTCAAGTGTTTCCAGGTGCAGAAGGAGTTTCTTGTAGAGCTCAGCTTTGAGATCTGAGTTGGAAATACACATGTGGGAGTCATCATGAAATGTGAAGTCACAAGTCAAGTTTCTAGACTCTCTCAGTTAAGTTGGACACCAGAAAGGGGCTACGATGTCACTAAAAACCAGAAAATGGACCACCTGTTCTGAGCCAAGCTTGCAAGAGAGTAACTTCCAAAAATCAAAACTTCAAGCTTAGCTTAATGGGTTTCCTTGCAGTGCATGTCCTAGGAAAGATGTGCCTGGAGAGAGGAGCTTGCTGAAAATACAAAGCCTAGGCAGCCACCCACGCAGGGAAGGAAGCCATAAGACTCAAGGAGTTGGCTGGATGTGGTGGGCACACCCATCATCCTAGCTCTTGGCAGCTGAGGCAGGAGGATCACTGAGCTCGAGGCCGGCTTGGGCTATAGAGTGCGCTGAAGCCCAGCTTGAGATATTGTAGTGAGATCCTGTGTTAAAGAAAAAATATAAATAATGTATAAGAAATTAAAGAATTCAGAGATAACAAAGTATTTTGATTCATAATTCAAAAGAAATTTGTTTAGAAGATTAAAGAAATACAATATAAGATGAAATACTTAAGGCTAGCATAGAATATTATGAATAAGAAACAAGTAGCTAAATATGCATGAGAAATTTTTACAATGTTGATTAAAATAAAAAATAAGTAACATGCAACTCTAAGCAGTTAAGTAGAGAATTTGTAAATGAAAGTATCTACAGCAATTACTCGGAATACAGCACAGAGAGATAAAGAGATAGCATATAGGAAAAAAAATACCTAAGAGATTGAGGCATCCAAGATGAATCTTCAATATATATCTGAAAGAGTCCAAGGAGGAAATAAAGAGGATGAAAGAGAGACAGTTTTCAAAGATATAATGTAGAACAGTTTTGCAATATTAAAAACTGGTTGTGAGTCTCTAGAGAGAAATGATACATTAAATCCTCAGTAGTATAAGTAAAAGAAATGCAAGACATCTTGTTATAAAATACTGACAGAACTTTAAAAATTACCAGAGAGAGAGACCATGGATTATTTATAAAGGAATGATGGTCAGACTGACAGTAGATTTCCCAGAAGCAGGTGCCACAGACAGAGAAATACCAGTTTCCAAGTGCTAAGAAGAAAAAGGAAAGTCAGAATTCCAATTCAACGTAAACTATTGCTCAAATGGAAGAGCTACATGCAAATGTTTGCATAAGGAAATTTAGTGACCACATGTAATAAACTGAAATAATTACTAAAGGGTGTACTTTCTTTTTTTTCCAGAATTTTATTGATAAACAGCAATTAGACAGTTTCAAATCAAATCGCT